>CM046434.1:59299567-59569674 GCA_025506505.1 Flaveria sonorensis | reverse complement strand
CACGGTCAATCAAGGTAATAGCTCAAGTTATGTCAAGTATAGTAAGTCCCTAATCACAGTGGCCAGTTGTGTTTAGCCACTTACTTTACTCTTCATTCCCAAGCATTTTCTATCCTGACTACATCAGTATCTAAATCTACACAAAAAGCACACAAGCCACATAACATGCGCACATAATACCGGTTAACATTAACTTACATAAAACCTTTACTTAAACTTTTACCTGCAGCACGTAGCTACTAGGACTGGCATCCTTTTCTTTCGTCCCATTCTCAGTTTAAGATTAGGTTTTTTTGAAAATATTACCCAATTCCTTAAACTTTAGCTCTGATACCAACTTGTAAGGCCCCGTTCCCGGACGCTTACAGCTGGACCGTCATCGCATAAAATATTTAAAGCAAACATCACTTTTGCAGCGGAATTTAAAAACTTTCATTTATAATTAAAACATGTTTCTATTACATAAATCGTTTACATTTCAAAATACAACATCATATCAAAATGTGGATGCCAGCCTCAAAACGTCCCAGTAGCGTATGCATCCATGCCTGCAACTCCTCAGCATCAACAAAATACCTGCCAACTATCATGCATACAAAAAGGTCAGCGACGCTGAGTGAGTTCTAGTTTTATAAATAAAATACTTTCTTTCTTTAAAAACATAACCTTCACAATCGTACGCGATCACACATCATACGTACACATTGATAATATTTATTATCTTCATCATCGTTCATTTCGTACGTTTCGTACTTTCATCATTATCTTTCACTTTAATCTGGATCCTGTCTCATGCAATACCCGACTCATGTTCGAAGACCGACAGTACCGGGGTACGCGACAAGGATCCCCTTCGAGTCGATCCCAAGGATCGATCTCCCTTCTAGTCAATAATAGACTCCCTTCGAGCCAATCTAAATGATTGTACTCCCTTCGAGCCAACCCGGCGGATTGAGCTCCCTTCGAGGCAATCTCATTGATTGCACTCTATTCGAGTCTTTTGCGACAACATGGTCGCTCACCTCATTGCTTGCAAGTCTTTCATTCATTGTCATGTTTCACTTTTCATTATCGTTATCTTCACTTCGTTACATAATACTTTACGTTCATTCGCATCATACATCAACCACGTAAAGTCAGCATAATACACAACGTATTATAACATAATACATACGTTTGAAAACAGTTTAACGAAGAAAGATAACACACCACACACAACATAAACCACATCACAACATCATACATACATCAAGCATAAGCCAACACACCACCAAGGAACCTATCTCAAAAATCACCTCTTAAAGCCCCTAGAAACCTTAAGTCCAAGATGAGACACATTAAATCATTCTAGGCGCATCAGCATAAAATTCTAAGTATAAAACGGCCTTGGCGCATTAGCACTATTTGGGCGCACGAGCCCTGTTCAGGCGTTTCAACACTTAGTCGCAGGAACAATTCTGGGCGCATGGGCATATGTAGGCGCATGGCCAACACTTAGTCACCGGGACAGTTTTCTGACGCATAGCTACTATTTGGGCGCACGAACTTGGGGCATGAGGTCACTTGGGCGCATGAGCAACACTTAGGCTCATGACCAATATTCTGGGCGCATGAACCACTGTTCAGGCGCATGTCCCTGTTTGGGCGCATGAACTTAGGCGCATCAACACTTAAACCACAATTCAGTTAGGCACATGAGAACATTCTGAAAATATTTCTAACTACCCAAAACACCCGATAATCATTCTAACACTACCCAAACACAGATCTAACATTCTAAGGCCCTTAAAACATGCTAACCACAATTCTAACCCCCAAACAACCTCTAAAACGTCATCAAAACCGAACATCATTCGAACAACAACAAGCATACACATACGGTCCCTTTTAAATGTTTGCTTAGTATGCATAACAGCCCCAAAACTTCGAAAACCAGAAAAAGAGGGGTCTAGAAACTCATCTTGAAGCAGATCTTCAAACAAAAACACCAGCCCGAAACCCACTTGCAAATAGTAGCTTCAAAAATCCCAAACACAACCTCTAAACACCGAGAACTTCGGTTACAAGCTGCAAACTAAGTTTAAACCGAACATAACTCAAGAACTAACCTTTTTGCAGCTTCTTTTTCTTCTTCTCTCAAAACCGAGTTTCTTCTTCTTCTTTGCTTTGGCAAGAGCCAAAAGCAGATTTGCTTTTAAAGAGGTGGCTATACCTCTTTTATTATTAAAATAATAGATTTTTGTCCTTTTATCACTTTAGCCTCTTCACTTGTGTCCATTATCTTTTTTTTAGATACTTTCATTTTTCTCTTCTTTTTAATAAAATTCGGGGTGTTACAAGACCGGTGGTCATTGAGGTGTTTTGTCACTAAAATAACTTTGCAATTTAACTTCCCTTTATAGATTGTAATTTCTTGAATTCCAAATAATTGGAAAATATTAAAATCCAAATACAATTTATTTTAATTTCAATTTCAGTTTCAACAAACTCCGCGAACCAACGCCTCTTTAGGTTTGAAAGCCTATAATTAAATCTTAAAAAGAGCAGACATAATTTCGCTACTAAAAGAAATGAAAATTCTAAAAATATCCCTTTGAACATGCCCCCCCCCCTCCCCTATCTTTACTTAGCATAGTTTCCTCCGACCTTACCTTATAACAAGGTCTTTGAACCTAAAATGAGTGGCTCTGAAAGTTGTTCCAATCATTATTAGAAAAAACATGTTCATTTGAATACAATTAGGTTCAAACGAACTTAAGCAGGTTCGAATGAATTACAAATAGTCCCGGCTCGATTCCCAACGAATACGAACACAATCAAAGCAATCCGGTTTAGACACGTTTTTTCACATGAGCCATTCATCTTGAGTTTCAAACGACCTTATTCTATGATCGTGAGCGACTTAGTTGGGTGAGAAATATTTTCAAAGATGAAATGATCAAATGGAAATTTTGGGAATATATATAATCAAATAAACATTTTAGAATTTCCGAAAAAAAAAAGAAAGAAACGAGCATCTTTCAAAAAAAATAATAATAAAGACTTGGATGGTGGAGAGTTAATTATTAAATGCATAAAAGCATAAATAAAATCAAGTGTGTTATATATTAAATAAAACATAACAACTTTCGATTATAAGATTACAAATTAGCAAAAATATCTTATAAAGTATATTTGTAATAACCCTAGTAGGTTTGCTTTCATTATCAAAAGCTAAGAGTTTCAATTCATTTTTACTCTTAACTTGTGACAATACGAAATAAAGCTGATCTTGCGTAAAAATAGGCTCTTTTAAGTACAAACTGACTCTTAACAAAGATTAAACTTAACTTTTGTTTATTGTCATAGCGAAATATACAACCAAAGTAAACTGTCTTATTTTAGACTTAAAAGGAATCATTTGACAGGTTAAATCATGAGCTAAATATGAGTGGGTGTGAGGATATTAGTATGAAAAAAAATTAAGATTTGAACAATATATACTGAAAAGTTATGTGTAATAATTAGATCAATTTTGACCCTGTAATCAGATATAGGGATATAGTATTGGATCAGACTATGAATGTTTATAATATCTCTGATTAGTTGTTGATTATTATTTATTAATACTAACACGGGTTGAAAAAATAAAATATTAAATATAATAAAAATTTATGAAGTATAAAATGATATTGTAAAATAAAATATAATTAAAATTACGTTTGAATGATAACTATAAGTAATAAAATAATGATTTTTAATTTTTTTTTCAAAAAAAATTTAAACATTTCTTAAAAAAACCTTATTAAAAATGTCATTTTTAAAATTTTTTAGGATATAAGTGTTACTATTTTAGAATCTCTTCAAAAGCAAATATCTCATGAGATGACCTCTTGCTGACTCTTATCCAAACACCATGATTTCTCCCCACCACCACCACCTCCCCCTCCTCCGCTTCACCACAAACACACCACCGCCACCGCCACCGCCACCGCCACCGCCACCACCTCCTCCACCCATCACCTTCACCCGCCACCACCCACCACCCATATCCGCCTCATCCCACCACCAACAACACCAAATCAACCAAACCTCCACCACTTCACCCCACCAACACAAAATTCTCCGAACCCACAACGCAAGATCCACCTCCACCCTCTTCCAAACAAACAAACCATCAAAACCACAACCCCCAAATGGGTTCGATCAAGATGAAGTCTTGAAGCTTCTTGAGCTATCAATGGCAAAAAAAAGAACCCTCAATTCCCAGGCTCAATCTACGCCCAATCCCCTGCAGACATCAGTGTAGAATCGTCTTTACCACCAATTACAACAATCTTTAACGGGGGAAACGATGATTCGGATTGTGATTATGAAGTGGTCATGAAGGCACTTGAGATTAGGAGGGAAGTGACGTTGGAGATCTTTAAGGAGGCTATGAGAAAGGGGAAGTTTGGGATTACTTATTCGACGAATTTGGCTTCGAGATTGTACCCTCAGTTCATTGATTATGTTATGATACAAGCTGCAGCAATGAAACAGTTGCCTGAGTTTGCGAATTCGTCGTTTAATGTTCGTGCGAAAGCTTGCTTAGAGAATTGCAATGTGGTTCCCCTAATAAGGTATAACATATAAAAGTTCAGTTATTGGTTTTACATTGTGGAGATTGAGGTTATGGTACATTGATAACAGCAGTATACCTTACATTCTTACCAAAAAAGTGATGCATTTGAGTTTTGGAAGTAAAGTTTGATTATTTATACATTATTTTTCGATCTTGATGTTTGTATGCAATGGGCGTTGTGCATTAGCTTTAAAGAATGATATTACCATCTTATTGCTCTTAGGATGTTGTTCTGAATAATTATCAAATTGTTTCAAATAAATCACATTTGGAAGTCAATTTCCGATCTTTTTAATGTTGATTTTCAATCTTAATGTATATATATGTAATAGGTATTGTGGATTATCTATAAAGAATGATACTTACCATCTTAGTGTTTTTAGGATGTTGTTTTGATAGTTATGATTTGGTTTTTTTTTTTTGGTTTTTTCATATGAATCCTATGATAGTGTAAAAATAGACCGATTGCATAAGGGAGCCTTACGCATTGAGGTATTTGTGTTTCTCTAGGTGGCTGAAACATAATGGATTGTCATATCCTCAGATTGGGAAGCTAATTTGTAATTCAAGAGGGAATATTGAAGCAATCAGGAGTACGGCTGACTGGCTCAAGTCAATTCATGTCAACGGGAGATTCATTGGGGTTGCGTTGCTTAGAGGCGGAGAGAATGTGTTAGAACGCAACACTGAAGAGTTGGATGAAATAGTTTGGTGTTTGGAGAAAAATGGAGTTAAAAGGGAGTGGATGGGTTATGTTGTTAGCAGGTGTCCTGAGTTGTTGACTTTTAGCATGGAGGAACTCGAGACTCGCATGAATTTTTACTTTGATATGGGTATGAATGAGAAAGATTTTGGGACTATGGTTTTTGACTTCCCCAAATTGCTTGGGTTTTATTCGCTCGAGGAAATGAAACAAAAGGTATCCAAAGTTTGTGTATTTTTTGCAGGTCGTGTGTCTATTTCATCTTCATTATGAATGGTGAAATGACTGGGTAGGGTCACATATTAAAAGGGGTTGGGTCGAAACTATATTATTATGGCAGTTTTTATATATCGATTCAAAAGGCTTCATGCAATTATATGCACTCTGGTTGACTTTTGACCCATTGACCCGTTTCTTTTTAGTTAAGTCTCTTAAAGATAAGACATAACCAACATCGACCTATTTGTATAATTGTATCTAAATATATCTAAACTGGCATCTCTTATCCTCATGCAGTCTATGTGGATCAAAATTTTCAAACTAAAAGATTTATATGCAAGCTTTAGATTTGGTTATACTCGGTCGGTGTTTTGGTGTATGTTTAAGCTATATAAGCAGTTTAGTGTTTGGCAAAACCGATTTGAAGAAGCATTGACATAACAAAGTAATACTTTAATCTACAATGAACTTTGGTCCTTCAGGTTGCATACTTAAAGGAGTTTGGCCTCGGTAATGAAGATGTGGGAAGATTACTAGCATTCAGACCACAATTGATGGGATGTAGCATTGAGGAAAGATGGAAGCCACTTGTTAAGTACCTTTATTACCTTGGGATTTCTCGAGATGGCATGAGAAGAATTCTTACCGTTAAACCCATGGTTTTTTGTTTGACTTGGAGTCCAACATTGTTCAAAAGGTATATTTTTTTTTTTTGTATTTGGGCTATTCCTTGTTAATAGATTGAACTTCCTACTTCTGAAAAAAGTCAAATGTTGACTTTCTGGTTCGAAGTTAATTTTTGTTTTTGGTTTCAAATACCGCTCTTCAATATTTTAAATAGTTACATTGACATTGAAAGCTTTCTACTTGAAGGTACAATTCTTTCGTGACATAGGCGTTCAAGAAAAGGGAATCGCTAATATGCTTGTCAGGTTTCCATCATTACTAACATACAGCCTACACAAGAAGATAAGGCCTGTGGTATGTTGCAAGAAGATGTATATAAACTTTTACGATTATTATCTTGTTAGTGAGGCTATCGTTTATAGGAGATGGTTCATCCTATTTACTAATGAATAAGTCATTCGAGTTGATGTTTTATCTCTAAGGGGTCAAACAAAAAAAGTAGATTAAAACAAAACATGTCACCCCATCAATCATTTTGTTAAAAAAATTATTTTTTATAACTAAAATTATATAAATTTTGTAATCATAAAAAGTTGATAACTATTGAGGAAAAAAGTAAATAGACTCGTACAAAAACTGCCCGTTACCCTACCCGCCAATTTTATCACCTCTACTTGGTTTTTGCAATTGAACATCGACTTTATAAATTATTGCAGGTAATATTTTTGTTGACGAAAGCTGGAGTTTCTCAGACAAACATCGGAAAGGTGATAGGGTTGGGTCCAGAGCTGTTGGGCTGCAGCATTTCAAAGAAATTGGACCCGAATGTCAAATACTTCTTGTCTCTTGGCATAGACCTCAAAACACTGGGTGAAATGATTGCTGATTTCCCCATGCTACTTCGGTACAACATTGACATCCTTCGTCCAAAATATCGGTACTTAAGGAGAACCATGGTCCGCCCTCTAAACGATCTCATAGAGTTCCCACGGTATGCTCTCATTTCTAATAATGTGCACTTGTTGAACTATTATTGCTTGTAAATGTGCATGTTATATGGGTTATGTTTTATCTCCAACGGGTCAAATCTGGTCAAATGGGCCAAGAGTCATTTGAGGTGCATTCAAATGCAAAAAAACTCAACTATTTTTAAACTTGGTTTGACCTTTTAAAGTCATTTTAATCACAAACTTTTTTAATAGCTGTCAATTTGTAATTGTGCAAGGGTATCAGTTTGAAAATATGGTGAGATTGATGATGATAAGTAATTGTTTGCAGTTTCTTTAGCTATTCTCTTGAGGAGCGAATCATACCACGACACAAGATTCTGATGGATAATCGTGTAAATTTCAAGCTTCGTTACATGCTCTCGAGCACAGATGATGAATTTCGTCAAAAAGTAGAGGCTGCTGTTCAAAGACGCCAGATGTTTGAATCTGGGATGGCAAACAATACAGAATTAATTTCTCCAACTGATGACCCCTCAGAGGATGAAATTGATGACGTGGATATTGATGTTCTTTAACATTCAATATACACATACACATACATAGTGGTCTCAAAGATGTAATTTTAGTACAAACAATTAGGAGTTAAGAAATCATGTAACTTGGCATCACCATCTTGTTTTCCTTTCGGTTTAACAAGTAAAGGGTCATTTTCTGCCCTTGGAATGGCAAAGTAAAGCAATTTAAAATCTTTAACACGCCGGGTTGGAATGTTGGATAATCCTGCCTATATACACAAAACATTGCGCATTTAACTTTGGTGCTCAAATGACAGTACGCGCCCAGACCTGGTATTGATGACCCGAACCTAGTCTTGGTGTGTTTACAATAAGAGTCAGGTCACACTACTCAGGCTGAAACCATGTTCTATGCGGGTTTTTATCCCAGGTTTCAAGCCCGGCCGAAAGGAACCATGAGAGAAATGAGTTATATTATATTTATATATGTGTGTGTATATATCCACGGAAAACAAGTATTACATGTCACAACTTCCACTCAGAATATCCACATCATGTAGAAGCTGTTGTAGATGTCATAAAATATATAATTGAAATAAAGATATCAAAATATACACAGTTTTCAGATTTGAAACTAGAAACAAATCAAGGGTCTGTATCTTCTTGACTCTCAGCTTCCGCGAACCAGATTTGTTGGGTCACTCAGGACATACTTTGGCAACTCATACTTTGCACCTGTGAAGTGATGTCATTGGTAATAAAAAAAGAAAAGAAAAGAAAAGATAAAGATTCAAATTCTAAACAGACAAAAGTTGAAATGTAAACTAAATGCAGGCGAGGCTACCTCTTTCATCATAACAGATGGTCAAATCTGCCTTTTGAACAATAATGCCAGCGCTGTCGACTATTGTTTGTGCAAGTGATAATTCAGCTTCAGCAGCCGCTCGAAGTGCATCCCAGATCTCTGGTAAATTACATACAACCTCAATCAAATCACAAACTACGACAAAAGCAGCAAGTTTACAATCTCATAGTGATATTCAATCTACATGATTCTGCAACAAATCATATAGAAGTAAAGTGTCAAATCATTTGTTTTAACCAAACATGCCTTTGGTCAGAGCAGTAGATTGTGAGTGGACACACATGTCCTACAGAATATACTCGGACAATGTACGCATCTCTTTTATAGGTAAAACCATACTCTTTTGAAATTGCCACCTCTGTTATTAGTCAAGAAAACATCCTTTCCGTCCTTGGATCTCCCATAAAAACTATGATGTTTTTCTTTTTGTTAAAAAAACATACTCATCAACATTTTCAAAACCGTTAAGAACCCACAATGTCGAAGAGTCTTTGTAAGAAAAATAGCAATAAAAAAACTCAAGAATGCTCTAACCAGAGAGAGTTTAACCACTTTGTACTAATTTTTTAGAGAGGATATTAAAGAATCACAAGTCCAATAAACACTGCTTTCACAGAGGTGTCAAGATGGATGGGTTGGGTAAGAGGTGAAACAAGATCAATCCAAACCACGTAACTTTTTTGTGAGGATTGAAACGAGTCGGATCAAGATGGGTTTGACCTGCAACTACGCTTTTGATCGTAGTTTGACTTTTTTTTTAATTTATTTATAAATACTTTAATGTGATACATAAGATTACATACCTTGTTATGAGTTATGACAATAATAATCCAAAATCTTGAATAAAGCTATTTGTAGGTTGTGTGTATTAAAAATACATTTTGGGCGGCTTTGACATGTTACCCATTTGACCTTTTCCCACATTTAGTCAACTGTATTGATTTGATCCTTTGAGGTACAGACATAATGCAAATCGACCCGTACATAATCAAATGGGTTGAAATCGCCACCTATTATTTTTACAGCAAGAATCACCTTTTTGGCCACCATAATGTGGAGCAGTATCCCAAAACTCGTCACGCATCCGCTTGAGCTGCTCCCCAGTTATTGGTTCAGAATGCTTCCACGCCTTTGGTTTGGTTATTTTCTTACTAGGCTCTGCAACATAAAAAGATGATCAAGTTCCACATGATGAATTAACTTAAAGCTTGCAAAATAAGGAAATGACATTTAGCAGCAAGTAATTGCAATTCTCATCTAATCTAGAAAACTATGAGATGATTGCCCTTTATCTGTATTAATTTATAATCTAACTTTCTTACCACTACCATTATCATCATCATCATCATCATCATCATCATTATTGTCATTATTACTTATTAGTATTACTATCTTAGTGAATAAAGAGAGATTTAGACAATTGCCAATACTTGCATTTATTTTCATAGTTGGATCTAGAAACAAACACAAAATAAACAAATAGCAATTTCATTCCAATTCATGGTAACCAAATGCATGAGTCAATAACTTTTATATAGTCCATTTCCCCAAGAGGTTTTTAGCGCGTCTGGCAAGACCTGGTGGTTGAAAAAGCAAGTCTTGAATACTAACTGCATATTTCATTATTAACTGCTTCAATTCCCATAGGGAGAAGAAAAACCTCTATCTAAAATAACTTTTTATTTAACTAATAATCATATAAACCAGACGGCATGTTATCGATTCGCATCAAGATCCTTCACATATTCAGTGATGCTAACCACTTTAACTGCATTGAAGTCAAGACTCAAGAGTGAAGTAACTAACACTAAGATAACCTCTGTCATCACCATCACAAGCTACCTAATTCGGCCCCTGCGAGGCAAACCCTTTCGCACAGCTATAAGTCTACACAACATCAAACACCTCAAACTTCAATAAAAATTGGAACTTTCACATAACCCTCAAAAGAAACCAACACAAGATTAATATTTTGGGCCCCTTATGTTCCAAAGACAACCAACAAACAATCCCACAGATCTAGGGCTAAACTAACAACATTCTTTAAAGACCCCAATATCAATCAGATCAAATCACACAAATATTATCTTCAACACCTAATTGATCGTGAGATTTTGAGTATATACCGTCAGTTTTGGCGCTCGTTGATCCATTGCAACCCATGATGACTGCTCCGGTGAATATGTCCGGTGACCGGAGTTGTTTTGAGATGGGGTTGAGTTGTTAAGGACTTCAGGGAATTGATTCTTGAATATTAAAAGAGGAAATCTTGGAAAGAATGAATCAATGATTGGTGTAAAGAGCAAAGCATTGAGGGGTAGATGGGAGTCCACCTTGTTTCTCCCCAATGAAATTTGATGTGGAGTGGCTGCTTTATTATAATCTACCTTTTTAATAAAAAGGTATAACATATTTATTTTTATCAATTTTTTTTTTATTTAATAATTACATTCATTACTAATAATATTATTTAATTTTTTAGATTAAAATAATTTTGAATAAATTAAAAAAAAGATATTTTATTAATGTTATTTATAAGAAAATAATTTTCATAAAATTAGAAAAAATTTTAAAACATCAAACTTTTTTAAAAATACAAAATATTATAATTGGTGTTTTTAAAAAGTAAAATTTTTGTAAACAAAAAATAATTAAAATTGAGAGTTATAATAAGAAAGTTTTTAAGTATGATACCTTTTTAAAATATTTGTTTTGAAATAAAACTTTTTTATTTATTATAAGAAAGATCTTAATCATCTTATTTTATAATATCGATTTGTAATTAATAAATTTTCATTTTATTTAATATTTTTTATTCAATCCATGTAATATACGGATTTACTAAACCTAATTATAAATTATAAATTGTTTTAAAGTTAATTAACATACTCATTAAAACATTGGCCGACTTTATTTATAGTAACCAATAATTAAAAGCTTTTAATTATATAATGTTAATTTTCAGTTTGGAATAGTGATTTACCGGCAGTAAAGTACAAGACTTTGTTGTCTAGGTTATAGTAACATGCTTTGACGTTGGAAAGATAACAAACCAACCTCGAAATTTGGAATTAGTGCTTTTTGAGTCACCACCGAGACACCGAGGTCGTCGAATTTGGGTTTGCTCAGGGCCTCAGTCGGAGGAAAGTCACCATGTGTCTCAATTTGAACCGGTTATGTCAAGATTCTGGAAGGTCCGATTCCGAATGAAATGGCTGTTGATTTAGCTAAAATATGGAGATTGCTACGCGTTCTGGTCGAACGTTCGCATCTGAGATTGCTAAACGTTCGTTTATTGCGGTCAAAGGGTGTAAACTGTTAGATATTTTAGTATAACTGGATTGACTAGTTAATTAATATGATTTAATATATAAAACAAGTTAGGAGTTGCGAAGTGCACACTTATTGAATTTATTATGCTATACAGTATTAGAACGTTACAAGTTTATATGAAAGAAGTCCCTAGGCAATACAAGTTTCAAGAGGCAAGCCCCTCTTGGTGGGGGCTCGGGGCAACGCATCTGGTAGTCGGGTTAAAGGATAGATTCTTTGATTGAGATTGATATTGATGGTTGTTAAAACAGTTTTTGACCCTTAATCCTTAAAATACAAATTCTAAAGATTGGTTCACGAAATAAGAAGAAAAAACCCATACTTGTTCATACCCCTAATCATTTATATTTATAGGTAGCACATGATACATTAGCCTCTAAAGCTATAAAAATTTGTAACCAAGGTCTTGTAGTACTATATCGATACGCTACTATTTGTGTCTGATCGACAAATATCGAACCAAACCCACCAAACTTACGTTTTAATCAACATTATATACTGATTATTTCGTGTTTAATCAATATTTTCAATGTATTGTTTATGTTCATGTGAGCAATCTACTTTTGTGCTTTGATATATTAAACATTTTATATTGTTATTTTACACAAAGGATTGTTTTGGGGCACATTTCATGTTTCTTGTACAGCGAGTCCAATTTCAATCCCCTTTTCGAGCAGCTTCATCGACACTAGCTTCTCTTTATTTTTTCCTACCTTAGTCCTTCATTGTTTGTGTTTACCTTTGTGAGTTTTTGATGCTTAACATGATTTATACAATGTGAATTGGATGTTTATTGCCTTCATTTTTATGCTCACAAACAGTAGCTTCTTCAATGGGTGTTGATATTTTTTCTACTTGAACTCTTGGAGGTGTAAAATGGAAAGATACACATGACCCTTATAATATCATCCTGAATTTGTATATATTTGTTTCCCTGTGTGGTTCCTGAAAATCATATGGATAGTGGAATGTTGTTTTAAACTTGTGAATTGTTTGTTTGAAGCTTTTGTGTAATGAGGGCTTTTTTGTATGTTCCACAGTTGTGGCAATATGTTTACATCAAATAATTTAGGTTTTATTAAAGATTTACAGATTTTATTGCTAATGTTTCAAGTATCTGGCACAAAATCACCACTGAGATGGGACACAAGAAAAATGGAAATGTAATCTATTATGTATATCTACATATTGTATAGCTACGTGATTATTGTGTACTTGTTGCATTGTTTTTTAATTATTTTCTTATTCTAGCAACACTGGTTCTGATTGCTTGCTTGAAGTTATCTCCAAGTTGATAAAAACAAAATTTATTGCTTATGTCTTTGGAAATCAATGGTTTTTGAAAAATTTCATTGTTATTGCTGCTATCCATGCCTCCATGTTGAAAGCAAAGCTTTACATAAAATTCTTGAGTTCACACTATCAATACGAATATATTCATTTTGTTATGGTATTTTAACTAAATAGTTAATACGAATATATTATAACCTATAATTCCAGCTACATCAACGATCAATACATAGTGAAGGCAATTCCCATTCTCATGTATTCCCACACTTGGTTGATTAGCTTGTCTGTTAACTGGCATTTGATAATTTTCCATTTGATTATTTTCTTGTTTGGATCAATTAGTACATATAACATCCTTAAAGATTTGAATTATTTTCAAGCCTATCTTTAATCTTTCAAGTTAATATCTCTGTTTGTGTTTAACTCTAGCAGGTGTTATTATTGTTCAACATCTTGAAGGTTGTTTCTAGGGTTTAATTTGATCGACTAGGATAGATTTCCGTAACATTCATGCTGTGTTAAATCTGATATCTGGACCTGCAATATGATCTGATACCATGGCACACAAAAGTTTGTTATTCACAAAAATTTGTGTGTGGTAATCTTGCACATAATCTTCTTCACAAGACTGGGATGTCTTGGAAAGTGTTATCTTTCTTATTATGTAACATTTGCATCAGCTTTATGAAATATTTTTATATTTTAGTGCAAAGCCTATGCACATCATAGTCAAAGACTCATCTGGTGACTTTTCTTATGTGGCCAGGCATCAAGTAAATCAATTTATTTGATTGTGGAGATATTATTTCTTCAACTAACACACTTTCTATGTTGCAAACAAACCATTATTCTTGCAAAATACGAAAAAGCAATACAACAATTTGCAATACTGAGTGATTATGAAAACTCATGAAAATGCAGTAAAGAAAAGAAAATATTTCACGTGACAAATGCTGTTTTAAAATCCTTACATAAGGCAATGTTACTTTTCCTCTCTAGCTAGAATTGTAGTTAAAATGTTAGTTTCAAATGATTTGATCTACACTACCTCAGGAGTGTTTGTTTTTTTAAGAAGCTTCATTGTTCTTTCAGAACTTGCAATTGACTTGACAGCCGGCTAAGATTGGACGCTAGTTCTTAAAAAATAATGGATCCTAAGCACGTCGGAGAGATGTTAAGGTAGTATTTGTCTGAATTTCTATTTTCTTATGCTATTAGCATTACATGATATTCATTCATTTTGTGTAGACACTTGGAGAAGCAGGATGAGCTCCTCATGGATGCTTACAGATCAATGTCACATGAATTGCATAAACTTCAGGTAATGCTTTTGCAACACGTATGCTTATTTATTACTTCCATAGGAGCAATGCAAACTGCTCAAAATTTCTAATGTTATATTTTTTTAAATTAATTGGGATAATTTCATATTTTCATACACCCTTCTCAAAAACTTAGTATTTTAACATATTTCACAAAAAGTCATAATATCAAATATACGTTTTTTTTTTAATTTATGGCATTTATACCCTTTACTTAAAAACTTGTATTAGGATATGAGAATTGCAAGTGTAAATGGATAAAAATGAAAATTAAAGTTTATGATATTATTCAAGTTTTCAAGGTAAATATGAAATTGCCCCATTTATTTGGAAGACTCTCTCCAAGTATCAATCAACTTTTAACTTCTTTTAGGTCGAGGAAGAAATGTTGATGCGCACATTTTATAATATCATGGAGGCTAAAGGTTTAACCAAGAAGGTAATGTGACCACAGATCACAGCACTTAAGCATGAAAACTGCAAATCTTTTCAATAAAATTTGAGCATATGGCTTTAATATTTGTAGCAGAAACAAGATGCAGAAAATGTTCAAGAAGAAAGTGACCCGCCCGAATCAAAAGCTTGGTTACTGTGGATGGTGCGGAAAAAACAGTAACGATGTCAAATACGGCAGTTCAGTTTTGGGTAACTACTTATTTAACTAGTATATGCTGAAACTCGGTTTCAAATGAGTTACCGACTAGGGTATTAGAAATGAGCCAAGATGGATTTTACTGTGGAAAATAGTTGGTGGGTTGAACTTGTGAATGCATTTAGCTAAATGAGTTGTCTTTGGATCGACTTGTCGGGTTTGCTAGTTGACATATTTATATATTTAAAATTCGTGATAATAAATATATTTATGTGTAAATTCAATACCCACTTTGTGCACTTATTGTTTTTTTTAACTTTACACAAGAAATTAGAGGTTGCCTCATATATCAAGGGTGTCATGTTGAAAGACATATTTGATATTAAGTTTTCAAAATGGCTAATTTGACGTGATAGCCTAGGTTAATGTTGGTGTGACATTGATGAGATGACGAAAAGACACAAGAACTCTATAGAAATTATATATTGCATACCCATGGGAATGTAACCACCGTAGCAAAGTTCAAGCAAATAAACTAATACTCCTTGTGTTACAATAACACGAATCCTGATTACTCATTTGTTTAGTCATCTAGGAGAATGTCACATTTTTATTGGTTTATATGTATTTTATCACGTTCTATGTTTTAATACCCGAGCTATAACTAGATATGAAGGTACCACGTGCATGTCACTATTGAATCAATATGGTGATACTGTCCAACAACGATATCAATCTGATGACAGAGACAACCAAAGAACCACAATGGATGTATGGTTCTACTGTGGATCATTCGTAAAGGTTATGAGCAAACTAATAGTCAACTAATCCTAGTTCAATCTTAATGATTGGTATAATGGTGAAAGAATCTTTCAAGATGGATATACTTTAACAAACTTATATGTCTAGATACTTTAAGCACACTTTTGTGTTGAAATTAGCTTTAATGGGCTAATGATACTAGTTCTTACATTCTAACCCATCTAAAATGTTTACAAACAAATTTTATAAAATTTATTTAGAATATTTAAAACAGTAAGAAAACTTGTATTGATTGGAAGAATCTTTGCAAAGAAGATGTCTTCCAACTATTTTATAAATCTTGAATTCTAACACCACAATATTATAAAAGTCTTGAACTTTTTTGACAATGACATAGATTTATAAATGCTTAACCTAACCAAAGTATTTAGATTAGTTTTTAAGTAAGAAGGTCAATGTTATAATTATAAGATGCTCTGAAACTTATTATATGATCGAGAAACATTTGAAAGCAACCCTCATCTATAAAAAAACATCTAAGAGTTAAAAAAACCAAAAAATCATAGATATCCTTCAAAACTTGCACTTGATGCACTTTCTAAAGAAAATCAAAGGAAACTCCTCTGTGTTGCTTGCTTTAGAAAATGGATCAAAAAGCATTCAAACGTAGACAAGGAGTGGTATATGACAGAATTACCCTCATGTGACTTGCACATGATTGCATTTAACGTCTCCTTTTTGACATCGCAGATTGCTCTTTAAAAAATTAATATGATCCGTAACAAATACCATATAGAAAAAAAAACACAAGTATATTATTGATATAAGATAACAAAAGATACACTTTTCAATAATTGTCTCTTTCTATACTCATTGTTCGTGTTATTTATTTCATATCCACTAACCTATTACTTTTTTTTAACGGTCAACTAATTAAAGTCCGGCTACCAGGGTACCCCAATGACGAAAAGACACCCATACGCCCATGAACACAGACAACGCTGGGTAGCCCAAGCCCACCAACCACCAATTCCTGGGAAAACCCGCACCCGAAGCTCACTGCGGTAAAAACCCGGCCCACGAACAATTTTGCAATAATAGGACTCGAACTCACAACCTCCCCTTAAAGAAATCATAAGACTACCACTCAATCAAATAATTGATGGTCACTACCTATTACTTATATTATAATTTGTCCAACAAAATCATTAATTTAACAAACATATCAAAACCAAAATGTTTTTTTACAAACCCACCTACAACAATCACAAAACTTCTCTTGTCATCATACCCAATTTGGTTAATTTAATAATACTTCACCAAATCAAGATTCTTGACACAGTTCTTTAGAGACATTAACCTACACAATCATTGCAATAACTTGTCATCATGTTCCACCTTCTTCACTTCAATTTGACAAGTGAGCTGTTTTGTAAGCAGCAATGGGCCACAGCAATCGACAATAATAATATCCACACACCCCTATTTCTCTTTCTTTACTCCTTCCCCCAAATGCTATAACGCCATTGTTGCTCTGGTTTTAAGCTCTTCAGATTTTGTGGGTATTCAAGAAACTGAATTTGGGAAATTTGTGTTTTTGTGCTCTGGTATGTCACTTTGATCAAACCCATGTCTCAAATTTATCTTCTTTTTGAGTTGAGGTTCGAATTGTGGTTTGAATTGTTAGGGTTTCATGTATTTCATCGTATGATTGATTGGATTACTCATTGTTCTTGCTGATTTCATCCATAGCTATCTTTGAACAATATCCCAAATTGGAATTAGGGTTTTCATTAGTGATGATGATTGATCTTCTGTTCTGATTATGTACTGTTAAATAATCATATGTTTTGCTACTAGTATGAAGTATAGACCATTAAACCATCTGATAATTGAAGATTTAAGTGATGGTATGATTCTTTATTCTAAGTTTTTTTTTTTTTTTGATTCAGGTACCCTGCTGACGGGTCACTAAACTTAACGTGACGGTTTATGTTAAACATGTCACATGGTACTTTGTCTGTGGCGGATAATTTGCTATTGGTCATTTATGTGACTTGTTTAACTCGCCAACATAAGTTTAGTGACTCGCTTGCATATTATAAAGTCTAGTATTTGAACTTAACGTTTTATCACAATGCTACCATATTAGATGATCATATAAGAAGTAGCTATTTTCATATAATGCACTAGTCTATGTAGTCTAAAGTGCATTAGGCGAGGCGAGGCCTAGGCGCCTCAAACACATGCAAGGAAAAGGCGCAAGTGAGGCGAACGCCTTGGTCCAGCTAGGCTGCTGACTTAACAAGGCAGAAAACAGCCTGAACCGGTGTAAAGACCAGGCTGAACAGACCTGCCCCAGCCTTGGTGTATTAGTATAAATTATTAATTTTTAGTGCTCTTTTTATTTTTTCATTATTGCTCTTTTATTGTCTCTCATGTGCGTTTTTTTGTGCCTTCAACTACCTAGGTGCTAGTGTAACAGTGTATACTACATAGGCTCTAGTAACGCTCCGGCCCTCCCCCAAAAAATATATGCATTTTGACTTTTCAGAGTCGAAGGGGTTGCTCTCCAACTCTTAAATTAGTGAGGATATAGAAAAAATAAAAGATAA
Organism: Flaveria sonorensis; assembly: GCA_025506505.1. Classification (NCBI taxonomy): domain Eukaryota; kingdom Viridiplantae; phylum Streptophyta; class Magnoliopsida; order Asterales; family Asteraceae; genus Flaveria; species Flaveria sonorensis. Next base: position 59,551,278 of record CM046434.1, on the reverse strand, counting down.
AAGAAATTCAGGAATTAATATACACATTAAACTTTGTTTGATTAAGATGGTTCAACTATTTTCAACAACATTGTTTTTTCTTGTTAGTTTATATCCAAATGTATTGAATCTTTTCCTTTTGGATATGCTATTTGATATCTAGCAGTTTGAAGCAAGTGTAGCATCAACAATGGGAACTGGACATTGGTTGAAAATTATAACTAACTTAAGTAAGTAAGGAAACCAAGATCAAACAAGTTGAAGGTATGTGGTTCATCAGTTGACTTTGAATTCTTTGCCATAACTAGTAACCATGCCCTTGCTGGCTTTTTTTTTCTTCCAAGAATCGTCTTCTCCCTCGTCATACTTGTCTTATTCGTAATCTTGTGAATGGAACCGACTATGATATAAAAAAAAAGATTAAGAAACGCACAATTAATGGTTTCAAGCTTCCACCTTTGCAATACCATATCAACCAATAAGAACGTATGAAAACTTTTATGAACCAAACTATATCTAAGTCCAGGTATATATGATAACTCAATTTGTAACTTTTTTTAGTCAATGAATTGAAAAAAACTTTCTTTTAAGATGTTATACTGTATTTAACAGTATGGCATGGCAAGGTTTTAACTCTTGTTGATTTGGAGCACTATTACAGGGTTTTTCAGTGCCGGATTCATATAATTCGGAACCTCAACCTCAAGAAAAATCAAAAAGTACGGTCAATAACATTGTTTATGAGAAGCCTGAGGCTGTTGGTGGGCTTGTTGAGAATATAGCTGCAACTCGGATCCAAACCGCATTCAGGACGTTTAAGGTTTGAATAATCAATTATTTGACGTTCTCAACTATTTCATTTTCACTTATCTGGAAGACTGGAAAGGTAAAAAAAGGAAAGTATTTGTTTGTTGACTAAAACAATTATTCTTATAATAACTAAAGGCAAGGAAAGCTTTAAGGCGTATGAAAGGAGTGTTAAGATTGCAAACACTTACACAAGGTGATTTTGGCAAAAAACAAACATCAAACACATTAATCAATATTCAATCATGGAGCAAGATGCAAGCGCAGATTAGAACTCGCAGAAAACGCATGGTTGAAGATGGCGGAATCAGGCTGAAGAAGTTAGAAAATCAAATGAAGCTTGAGACTAAGCTCCATGATCTTGAGGTGAAACATACCGTTTTCAGCTTCAAAAAATAGCCCACTCTGTTATTGTTTAATTATTCATCAAAAGTTAATCCCTTACGTGTTTTAATAATCACACACATGTAAATGATTCATACTTCTTCTCTAACAGGTTGAAAGTAAGCCAAAGCGCATTCATAATGCATGATAAAAATCTTCATAGTTGTTCTACCAGAAATTTGGATTATTATTGTACTAATTTAGTTTTTGTAATGATAGATCACAGATTGATTATCTATCAAAATGCGTTTGTCACTTGTAATAGTATAGTAAGGTTATAGCTAATGTCTCGGTTTTGAGTAATTATTGCAGGTGGAGTGGAACAGTGGTTCTGATACGAAGGACGAGGCTCTAGCAAGGATACAACAGAGAGAAGAAGCAGCAGTAAAGCGTGAGCGAGCCATGGCGTACGCCTTCTCCCATCAGGTCACAAATCCATACAAATTACAATCTTTAAAACCAACTCTTAATTTTATATTCAACACGAAAAATAAAAAAAAACAGTTCTTTTTTGGTTAAGAAACATCATTTGTTAAGGTCAATCAAACTGAAGTTTGAATTTTTTTGCTTTCTTCTATAAAGAAAGTGTCAATGGAAGTAAGTCAAATAACAGTGATTGTTTATCATGAATTTGCAGTGGAGGCCGAATTCGAGATCCGGTTTAGGACCAAAGGATTCAAAACTAGCCACTGCTAACTGGGATTGGAGTTGGTTGGATAGATGGGTTGCTGTTCAGCCATGGGAAAACAGAGTCCTGGTTGAGTGACTCCCAAAAAAGTCAACAGCCCTGCAAAAAAAGCCCCTAAAACCTCGACTTCGCCACCAAAGAAACCTTTGAGAAACCGAAAGCTATCTTATGGGGCAACCACAAAAGTCAAAGAACCTGAACCCTAAACCGTGAACCCTGAGCTACAAAAGTTGAAAATGCGGACATCAGGGCAGAGAAAATGCATGATGATATAATTTTTCAGTGTGTGTGTGTTTTTTTCCTTTCTTCAAATTCTGTGGAGTGGGCAAATAAAATAGTGCAGTTTGTGTATATTTTGTAAAGTTATTTCTATTTATATTGTTAAAAGATGCAAATTGTTTTTCTGATGTGAATGGTTTTAAAATAGTTAAACAGTCAAACTTTATTCTATCTTTAACATTTACCATACATATCCTCTTAGCAACTTTTTTTCATAATATTTTCTTTAAAAGTATTGATCTGTGAAGATTATTGTCTTAGATAGATCGTTCTAAAGAAGTCGAACGTTTCGGTCGAAAAATGGATTTACCACGGTTTTTTATGTTATTTTTTAAAAGTAAATTACTAAATTTTGTTTCAAGTCGTGTGCTCTGGTTTGATCATTTATTTTTTTAGCTTAAAATAAAAAAAAATCTTATGTAATTATAGTTAATAGGTTTACATTCTATAACTCCTTTGTTTTTCAAATTTTCAGGTTTAGGCAGGACCGTTGTGGTCATTCTATTTTGAACCCACAACAACAAGGTTGTGGGACCTTTTTTTTAGCCATTAGACTCCAACCTCACACGATGTTATTATTTTTATACACGTTTTAAATATAGAAAAAATTTTTTTTGAACCATTGTTTTTATTATAAAATGTTTTTTCACAATAGTTCTTAGTTGGACAATTGAAAACGACCCGAGCCAATGGGTCGACCGCCCACCAAATCACTAACGAAAGGTGGCATCTCTTAAGGGTGTTTAGGGATTGTTTAAATAATTTAGTCTTATCTTTATGAAAGTGTTAGGGAGATTATTCTAATCAATAAGTATAGGAGGATAAGATGTTGGAACAACAAGTTGGTTAAGCCTATATATATCATCAGCCAGCTAAGGGTAGTTTATGAGAATATTGTATTTAAGTTTTGAGCTTATTTTTTCTTGAGTATAATAAAGAGAGTTTTATGTTCAATTGTGTGTGTTATTTTGTGTTCTTGATATCGATTCTGACCTGTGAATTGGTATCAGGAGCCGAATTAAAGAACGAGGCTCGATTACACGCAACTAAGTGATCGCACGCCCCGCAACAGGGCTGCATCATAAAACCTTTCAGCAAGCATTTTGAAGGCTGGAGTTTTTGGTTGGGTTTTGCAATTTGTTAACCAAGAATCAAAGGTTACAATACGCAACTTGCCAAGAAAAACATCTAGTCAAGTCTCCTGCTGTTGAAACTTTGAACTAAGCTGAGTCAAACATTGTTCGTATCCGAAGGACTGGAACCCAAAATTCAAGCTTACATATAGTCGCGCAAGAAGAAGGGGGGATAACGCAGCACCAAAAGGGAAGGAAACCGGAACCACCACGGTTCAATGTCCGATGTTAACTGCCACGAACTATGCGTGTGGGCTATGCGGATGAAGGTGGTTCTAAAAGTTCACAAAGCTGGGAAACCATAGATCCAGGAGCCGCCGATGCCGATTAAAACGACATAGCCACAGCTTTGTTGTTTCAATCCATACCCGAGTCTTTAATCATGCAAGTTGGCAAATTGAGCATCCAAAGAAGATATGGGATGCAATTAAAACCCGCTTCTTAGGCGCCGATCGTGTAAAGAGGCACGACTTCAAACTCTAGCAAACGAGTTCGATAACTTGAAGATGAAATAGACGGATACCATAGATGACTTGCAAACAAGCTATCAACCTTAGCCTCAAAATCAGCCTCACTGGGGTTGTAATCAAAGAATCAAAGTTGGTAAAGAAGTTCTTGAAGAGTCTGCCAAGATCAAAGTATATCCAAATAGTTGCTTCTCTAGAACAAGTTTTGAATCTAAATTCCACCAGTTATGAAGACGTTGTGGACGACTAAAAGCCTACGAGGAATGCATCAAGGAAGAAGATTCACCACCTGAGAACCAAAGCAAACTACTTCTCTCTTCGACTAAACCAACCAAGAAACCATCATGCCAATGAAACAAAGGGACGTGGAAGAGGCAGGGGTCAATGAAGTTGGGGACAAGGGAAAAATCATGGTTCGTGTGACCTCTGTATTTTTATTCAACGTTTGTTTAACGTCGTTAACACTGGTAAAGGTTTGTTTTGTCATTAAAAAAAATACGAGGACACATTTGTATTCCTCTTAGCTTAATCTTATTTTGGTATTTATCATTATTATAAATTGTTTTATTAATATAATATAATAATAATAAATAATAATAATAATAATAATAATAATATAATAATAGTAATAATGATAATAATTATAATAATAATTAATAGTAAAATTATTAATAAAATGATAAAATAATGATACTAATAAAAGTAAATAATTTTAAATTTATTATAAAAAAGAAAAAAAAATAAAATAAATTTTATAAGTTAAAAACTTGTAAATAATAATGTTGTACATGAAATAATAAAATCTAAAACAATAGGGACTAAAGCTGTAAATTATTTATAACTAAAATGAAACTTTAGATTTAATTGGTAAACTTTAAAACCATAGGGACTCAAAGTGTAAGACTTTGAAACCAACCCAAAAACACCCCCCATTGCCCAGTCAGGATTCTGGCCACCCTCGGCCGACCTCCGGCGAGTCCAAAACACCCAAAAACCTAGTCTTTTAACCCCCAAACCGTCACTAAAACCTTCGCGAACCTGATTCGAACTTGAGTATGGGTTTAATTTGGTTCTAACTACGATTAGAAGCTCGAAACCGAACCCCATCTTAAATCAAAGTCCGTTTCTACAAACAATTTAATGAAATTAATCATGCAATAACGATAATCTAATCATTTCGAAATCAAAGATACATTTAATTTCATCTGAAACACGACTCAATTCACATTAAAATCGACCTGTAACCTCCGACATAAATCGTGTAGCCGTTGGGCAAGTAATCGATCAAATTAACCCTATAAAACATAGGGAAAATGGCCTCGACACACCCTTTTCACAACCTGTGCACTCAATTTCATGTAAACACACACACATCAAGAGTTCGATTCAAGAACACATCGCGGCTTTGTTTGAACCCAAAATCGACAAATACAACACCAATAAGGTAATTAAAGGAACCTTTTGATTTGTTTTTACATGGGGAATAAAAGCCCCATGGTTAATTTGAGAGTAACCTATGAATTGATGTTCAATTCGATCGATTGAGAATCTAGTGTTTCGAATGAATTGGGATTTTCTTTGGAAATAACTTTTATAAATTGATTTATGAAATTGACACAAAAAGGGCTTTGGCCCGGTGGTTTAACTGGTGTTTGATGTGGCAAAGGTCCCGGGTTCGAACCCGGGCACCTTCAAATCTTCTTTTTAATGCATTTTAAGTTTTAAAAAATGCAGAAAATACCTTAATAATATTATGAATCATATAAAAATTATTTTAATCAGAAACTAAATAAAAATTATTTTTTTAAAATTTTCTTTATTCATTTTTGGAAATTATAAATTTGTTACTAAAAAAATCAATTATTATTAATTCTAATAAATCCCATTTAAATCTTAGCAAATCTAATTTAATAATATTTTATTGTTATAAAACATATTTTACAAGTTTATTTATTTTGATAAATATACTTTGATACATATTTTGATAAATATATTTTGAAACATATTTTGATACATATATAAATACATATTTTGATAAATAAATAACTTTTGATAATAAAAGTTCAACTTTTATTAATGGCTTTAATCATTAGGGATCTTATTTAACCTTTAGATATCACAATAATAGATTGCATATCTCATAACAAAAATCGTGGGTTAGTGTTTATAAATAAAATCATTTTTTTTACTGAAAATTGTGAATTAAGAAATTTCCATTTCTTTATTTTAAAAATTATAAAAAATTTGTACACTTATTGTAATGATTATTTTATTCTTTTAAATCTATAAAAATTGCTATGTTATTAAATACTAAATAATAGTCATTTGATAATAAAAGTTTAACTTTTATTAATAGTGTTAATCATTAAAGTTCCTATTTAATTGGTTTAAATATTAAAGCAATTATAAATTGTATCTATCTTATGATAAAAAATCATGAGTTATCAAGTTATAAATCATATCATTACAATTGTCATCCAAAAGCCCAAATATAAACTATGAACCGTTAACATTATAATAATCGTTATTACACCGCTTATTTAGGTTGAACGTTAAAGTATCATCGACATTATATACAAGACTTATTATTTGTCACCTTATTATCCATGTGAGTTTTTCCATACCCCTTTATATATTTTCATACTTTGGGGTGAAACATGTTAACCTTATGATAAATGCACTTGTAAACTCGTTTTAATCTTGTAAACACTTGGGTAATTCATTTTATTTGTCGTGGTTAGTTGAACTCTTGTAATTACCATGTGATGACTATAATATGTACAATCATTAACTTTTGCTAGCCTGGCGACGTCATAGATCTATGGGCCTGACAAGCCTACTTGGTTAATCCAAGTACACTTTGCTAATCGTTTAATCTTGTAATCTTGTAATCTGTCAAGGTTTGATTGTTACATTTGTTCATCCATCCCTAGTTACTTTATTCAATAACCTATGACATGAATTGTCATCTTATATATATATATTTATGTATGAAAACTATAGAAAACTCACCAACTTATGTTTACATTTTATTTTTAACATGTTTCAGGACTTGTTACCGCTTAAGTGCTCTTGAAGACTTGATCATATCTAGGACTTGGACCTAGATTAAAATAAAAAGACTTTTATTATCATTTGACATTGGAATTTCCTATGTTTTGTAACTTATGTTATACCCTTATTGTATGTCATGAATCTTGAAAATTAATAATATTTACACTTTGTAAACAGCGTTGTGTGGCATGAACAATCTTAACCCTCACATCTCGACATTTCTGCCGTTAAGGTTGGGGTGTGACAGTTCGGGACAGGGGCATGATCAAAACGAGACGGGCCAATTTCGAAAGGAGGGTCAAAAGGCTGCAAAAGGCAAAGAACATTCCAATATACAGTGCTTTAGATGTGACAAATTTGGACACTTTGCTTCCGGGTGTCCCGAACGGAAACAAAAGAAGCATGAAGCACAACTTAATGAAACCGATGAACTCGATCCAACCATCTTCATGCACGAAACAGTGTACTTGAATGAAGAGAAGATACATCCCAAGCAATATGAAATCGAATCAAATAGTAATATTTGGTATCTTGATAATGGTGCTAGTAATCACATGACCGGGAACAAGATTTTCTTCTAAAATCTAAACGAGAAGCTTACGGGTAGTGTTTGATTTGGAGATGGTTCTCAGGTCAATATTTGTGGTAAAGGATCTATATTACTTGAAGGAAAAAATGGGGAGCAATGTCTTCTAACGGATGTTTATTATATATCGGATCTACGAAGTAACATTATCAGCTTGGGGCAAGCAGAAGAGTATGGCTGCGATGTTCGACTGCATGGGGGCTTTCTTACGATTCATGATGGAACCGGGAAGCTCGTAATGAAAGTTCCAATAACAAAGAAGTCCCACCTCTTTACAAGTCGAGTTGGAACCCGAGGCATGGTTGTGGCATGCCCGACTTGGGCATGTCAATTTTGACTTGTTAAAAATAATCGCTAAAATGGACTTGTAACCGGACTACCAATTCTCAAGCATGAAAACAGACTCTATGAATCTTGCTTGGTTGGGAAGCAATCTCGACTACCTTTCCCGGGAGCAAGCAACTTTAGGGCATCTGGGCCCTTGGAATTGATCCATGGAGATTTATGCGGACCAATTTCACCAACCATTATAGCGGGAAATAGGTACGTGTTTGTACTAATTGATGATTACTCTCGTTTTATGTGGGCGTTTATGATGAAACAGAAAGGCGAAGCATTCTCTTGTTTCAAGAAATTCAAAGCTATGGTGGAAAAGTAAACGGGATATGCAATTAAGGTGTTTCGAACTGATCGTGGGGGGGAATTCACCTCAACAGAGTTCAATTTTTTTTGTGAAAAAGGAGTGGTGAGACACTTAACCGCTCCATACACACCATAACAAAATGGTGTGGTGGAACGAAGAAACCGAACTCTAATGGAGATGACACGAAGTTTAATAAAAGCAAAGGGGGTACCAAACTACTTGTGGGGTGAAGCGGTAAGACATGTTACATATCTTATTAATCGAGTTATGACTCGAGCCTTGAAGAACCTTACACCTTATGGGGCTTACAAGAGAAGGAAACCAAGCGTAAGTCATATTAAAGTGTTTGGATGCATAACATTTGCCAAGATTAATGGACCACAAGTGAAAAAGCTCGATGATCGCTCACGAACATCAGTGCATCTGATCGCTCACGAACATCAGTGCATCTTGGAGTAGAACCGGGAGAAAAATCATACCGGTTATATGATCCTACTAATAGGAAACTTGTAGTAAGTCGTGATGTTATTTTGACAAAAAGGGGGCGTGGAAGTGGAGTAGCTTTTCTTTCACAAATACACATGAAAAGTCATTTGAAACAGGCACTTTTGATGTGTGCTATAATGTTCCTGATGCAGTAATTAGTTACGAAGATTCAACGACATATACTAGCACTCCAGCGACCAACTCTGAAGTTTCAGCAACACCCAACAGCATACTGTCGCTACATTAGCGACAAAAGCATCAGCTACAAGTTCAGATCCAACAGCAACAAGAACAACGACCACAACAGCGACACAGGCTGAATCAGCGACGCAAACAGTGACGGAATCTCGGCGTTGGGGTGGCGCTCGCGAAGACCGAAAGGGGGTGGGGGTGGGGTGACCGTAGGTGGTGGTGCGATGGGTTGTTGGTCCCGGTGGCCGATGGGTATGACGGCCGATGGTGGATGCGGGCCCATGTGGTAGCAGGTGTCGGTTGCGAAGGTGGGAGACACCAGGTGCTGGCTACGGTGGTGTGGAGTGGCCGATGGGGGGGGGGGGAGTGAGTCGGAGGGGAAGGGGTGGTGGAAATGAAAGGGTGTGTGTGTGGAGTACGTATATGAGTGGGTTTGTATAAGGATGCTAGTTGTCATCCATATTATTATTATTATTATTATTATTATTATTATTATTATTATTATTTATTATTATTATTATTATTATTATTATTATTATTTTATTTTTATTGTCATTGTCATTGTTATTGTCAGTGTCAGTGTCAGTGTCACAGTGATTTTGTTCAAAAGCTTATAAAGGATTAGGGTAGCATGCTATTTATAGCCTATACATATAGCTATATACAATTACTAAACTACCCTTATGTAATGAAAATTACATAAAATAATCCTAAGTGTATATGTCATCCGCTGTGGAGATCAGTCATCCGCTGTGGATGTTTGCTCATCCGCTGTGGAGAAGATCTTGTCATCCACTGTGCATGGTTGTATGTTATCCGCTGTGGGATGTTCATCCGCTGTGGATGAACATCTGCTGTGGAATGTTCATCCGCTGTGGATGAACATCCGCTGTATAATGTTATCAGCTGTCAGCATGTCATCCACTGTGAGATCTTGTTCATCTGCTTAGAATCAGCACAAACTTTAGATATGAGCCCGAAGATGCAAATCCAACTCTAAGAAGATCTACAAGACCACGAGTACAACCAAAATTTCTCAAAGATTATTATGTTGGGGGAACCTCAAATCAAGGCACTCAAGAACTTGGTTATTTGGAGTTACTTTTAATACAAGAAAAAGAACCTAAAACGTTTCAAGAAGCCAAACTCAAGAAAGAATGGGTCCAAGCAATGAAGACAGAGATCGAGTCAATCAGAGGAATGAAATGTGGAACTTGATTGATCCTCCAAAGAATGTAAAAACCATTGGGCTGAAGTGGGTCTTTAAGATTAAGAGAAACTCGGATGGCACTGTTAATAAATACAAGGCGCGCTTGGTGGCGAAAGGTTATGTGCAAGAACAAGGGGTCGAATTTGATGATGTATTTGCCCCAGTCGCCAGACTTGAAACCGTTCGTTTGATCGTTGCATTGGCTGCTTCAAAAGGTTGGGAATTGCATCATCTAGATGTAAATCCTTTCTCAATGGAGAACTACTAGAAGATGTTTATGTGCCCCAACCGGAAGGCTTCAAGAAAAAGGGACATGAACATAAGATCTACAAGTTGAAAAAGGCTCTCTATGGACTACGCCAAGCTCCTCGGGCGTGGAACACTAAATTAGATAAAGCTTTGAAAGACATGAAGTTCACTTGGTGTTCACAAGAGCAAGCCGTGTACAAGAAAACCACTTCACAATCTCTCTTGCTTATATGTGTTTACGTAGATTACATGATAGTAACAGGAAACAAGATAGAAGTGATTAAAGACTTTAAGCAACAAATGTAAAAGGTCTTCGAGATGAGCGACCTCGGTCTACTAACCTATTATTTGGGTATAGAGATATACCAAGGATCGAATGGAGTTAGTCTCAAACAGGAAGGGTATGCAAAGAAGCTGTTAAAAGAATCAAGTATGTTGGAGTGCAACCAAGCAAATTGCCCACTAGAGCCGGGTTTAAAAATATTAAAAGATTTAGATGGGTTGGATGTGGATGCCACTGATTATAGGAGACAAGTAGGCTGCCTAAGATACTTGCTCCATACTAGGCCGGATCTCGCTTTCTCGGTTGGGGTTGTTAGTTGCTATATGCAAACACCCAAGGAATCACACAATCTTGCCATTAAACACATTTTAAGATATATTCAAGTAACACTCACGTATGGTATACACTATAATCGAGGAGGAAAGTTGGCTCTATAAGGCTTTAGTGAGAGTAGCCATAACATCGATCAAGATGATGGTCGAAGCACCTCGGGGCATGTGTTTTACCTTGGAAGTGTACCGCTTGCATGGTGTTCTAAAAAACAATCAACTGTTGCACTTTCATCCTGTGAAGCGGGAGTTTATGGCTGCCACTTCAGCGGCGTGCCAAGCACTTTGGTTACGTAGCCTTATAAGCGAACTCACCAGTGAAAAGGAAGAAATCGTTACATTACTAGTCGACAATCGTTCGACCATTGACTTAATGAAAAACCCAGTTTTCCATGGACGAAGCAAACATATACACACTCGGTACCACTTTATCCGAGAGTGTGTTGAGAATGGACAAGTGAAAGTTGAGTTCATTAGCGGGGTTGAACAACGAGCCGACATACTCACCAAGGCTCTACCAAAGATGAAGTTTAAAGAGATGCGGGAGCTCGTTGGAGTGAAGAATCTTTCAAAGTTGTGGTTGTCAATTGGGGGGGGTGAATGTTGGCGACAATTGAAACCAACCCGAGCCAATGGATCGGCCCCCCCAAATCACTAAGGAGAGGTGGCAATCTTTTAAGGGTGTTTTAGGGATTGTTTAAATAATTTAGTCTTATCTTTATGAAAGTTTGTTAGGAGATTTTATCTAGTAGTAAGTCTAGAGGATAAGATGCTTGGCAACCAAGTTTGGTTAAGCCTATATATATCATAGCCAAGCTAAGGATTATGTTATGAGAATTATTGTATTCAAGTTTTGAGCTTATTTTCTTGAGTATAATAAAGAGAGTTTATGCCAGTTGTGTGTGTTGGTTTGTGTTCTTGATATCGATTCTGAATTTGAAGTTCGTTTATTAAACTTCTTTTCTTAAATCTTTCTTTTTCTAAACCGTTGATGAAAAGTTACATACACAGAACATATTCTACCAATAAAACATGAGGTGCCCAACGGTTCGGTTAACGTTGTGTTCATTTAAGGAGAGAAAAGAAAGGAATTGGAAGGAAATAAAAAAAGTGTTGTGTTCCAGAGTTTTTTTTTTAAAGAAAGAAATGAAAAGAAAGTAAAAAAGTTGTGTTCCCGAGTTCATTTAACGAGAGAAAAGAAAGGAATTGGAAGGAAAGAAAAAAATTGTTGTGTTCCAGTGTTTTTTTTTTAACGAAGGAAATGGAAGGAAAGTAAAAAAGTTGTGTTCCCGAGTTCATTTAAGGAGTGAAAAGAAAAAAAATAAAAGGAAAATAAAGCATAAAATGAATCCTTTCAAATTTGAAGAAAATGTAGAGAAAAGAAAAGAAAGGAAAATGAAAAAAAAAAAATAAAAGAAAGGAAAAGAAAAGAAAAGAAAGTTTTCTTTTCTTGTCTCTCCTTAAGTAAACTCGGGATCACAATGATTTTTGTGGATTGGTTCATGTAGTTATGAAATTTTTAGTGCCTAACCGTTAACCAAGCTGGAAACTGGCCTAACTGAACTGTATCCAACTGATTTATTTGGTTTAATAGGTTCGGTTATTAGATTAAACCTATTATTAAGTTTATTCAAACAAAAGAATGTTAAGTAAAACTTTATAAAAATAATGATACAAGTTGTTGGTTGGGGGTGGGGGTTGTTTCAAACCAGCGTGGGTTCGCAACAACCAACCCATTTATTTAGAAACTCTCCTTTTTTATATGTATACTAGCTTTAGTTACCCATGTATTACACGAAAGTGTGAAGAGTTAATTATTAAATAACATAAAAATAAAAATAAAATCAAGTGTGTTATATATTAAATAACACGTAACAACTTTTGATCATAAGGTCACAAATGAGTAAAAACATCCTTGTAAACAACATTTGTAGTAACATTAGTAGTTTTACACTCATTAACTAAAGTTAAAAGCTTCAATCCATCTTTATTCTTAATTTGTGACAATATGCCATAAAGCTGATCATGCGTAAAAATAGGCTCTTTCAAGTATAAACCGACACTTGACAGAGATTGATCTTAACTTTTGTTTATTGTCATAGTGAAATATATAGTCAAAGAAAACCGTCTTCTTTTAAACTTAAAAGGAATACTTTTGACGGGTCAAATCGCGAGCTAAATATTGAGTGGGTGTAAGGATATTAGTATGAAAAAATTAAGATTTAAATATATACACTGAAAAGTTATGTGCAATAATTAGATCAATTTTGAATTATTTTGACACTGTAATCAAATATAAAGATATAATATTAAATTGGGTTGAATCGGGCTATAAATGTTCATAATATCTCTTATTAGTTGTTGATTATTATTTATTTAATACTAACTTTAGTAAACATATGTATTATACAGGTTGAAAAATAAAATATTAAATATAATAAAATTTTATGAAGTATAAAATGATAATCTAAAATAAGATATGATTAAAATTACATATGAGTAATAACTATAAATAATAAAATAACAATATTAATTTTTAAACTTTTATTTTTAAACTATCTTTCCAAAAAAAAGTTAAACATTCTTTTCAAAACAAACTGTATTAAAAATGTTATTTTTTAAATTTTTTATTATAACTCCTAATTTTAATTATTTTTAGTTTATAAAAAAATTTATTTTATAAAAATACCAATTATAAAATATTTTATATTTTAAAAAAAGTTAGATGTTTTAGAAAATTTTTTTAATTGTATAAAAAATTGTTTTCTAAAAATAACATTAATAAAAGACATCTTTATTAATTTATTAAAAAATTTAATCTAAAAAAAATTAAAATTATTTAAGATCTCTTATTTTAAGTAATTATTTAAGAGGAGAGAGAGATAGAAAAAATAAACTTAGGATGCTTAAAAATATACCAAGTGTCTGTTTAAGTTACCCTTTTAGTATTATATAAAAATAATATTTGAAATTATTAAAACCAAAACTAAAAAAAAAAAAAAAAAAAAAAAAACTTACCCAACAGGGAAAGCTTGTATCAGTGGGGCCGCTTCTTGAGTTGTACCTAGTGGTCACCACACATTTAATATGCATATAATATCTACCCAATTCACTTCTTATATTATTTTTAAATTAAACCGTGTGATTCGTTTAAGTTGATATGTATTATTTTGTTTGGACCGATCTATTTGTTTTTTAATTGAGTCTACATCTCCAACCTACTTAGAAGAAACTGTAAAAACCCTTAAATTTAACTTAGAACATTTTTGTTTGAGCGTGACTCGAAATCCAAAACCTTTTCATTTTTTATTGTTATGAATGCCTCATCCTAATCACTTAAGTTAAAGATACTTTGATAATTCACTTCTTTTATAATATATATCATATTTAAAGGTTACTTTCTTTTCCTTTAGAATGCTACAATGTTACACTGTTTTTCTTACATAATTGCAAGTCTTTTACTTAAAAAAACTCACGATAATTATTGTACATGACATGCATATCACCTTAACTAATCACTCATATTTATATCTGTAAAGGAATAGTACATCGATGATCAAAACTTGGACAACCTGAAAGTCGCGTAGCGTTTTTAGATTGAAACTATTTAGAGGGTTCAAGATAAATGTTCAACGGATAAAAGTCAGACTAAAAAACGATGCATGATATGTGTGTGTTTACTTTGAACTAGAAGAAGAAAAGAGATGACTAAATGTGTAGGAATTCGTTTTTCTTGCAAGGATGAAACAAACCGCCAATGAGACAAACTTTCAAGTCTGAAGAAGAGAAGAGACGACTAAATGTGTAGGAATTCGTCTTTCTCGTAGGGACGAGACTAACTATCAAAGACACTTATTATGTTTAAAATTGAGCAATTTTTATCTTGAATTTCACATGTGAAATTTTAAGAAATCAAATTTTGATGTATTTTAATAAAACAATGTCTAGCAAAATAAAAGATTTCAAGCACGACTCCAGTCAGGGGCTCTACCTCTTAGACCCTGCTACCAGAGATCCTGCCCCCTTAAAATCACCATTGCTTAGGGGCTCCGTCTCTAAGAAACTATGAAATTCTAATAACAAAGATCACAATAAACTCAAATAAAAATGCATTCGCACCTCCTTACTTGTTTGATGAATGTTATAATCATATTTATCGATTAGTTAATCCAATTACACTAAAACATTAAGAAATATCTTATTGTCATTATATTAAACCAACTCCACCTAACAACCCTTTTGTTTAGAAACTCTTCTTTTCTATATGCACATAGCATCTGAAAATGACTGAAAAAACACCTTACCCTGCAGGTCATGCTTGTACCAATGGCTTCCTAAGTTGTACCCAGTGGTCGTTAAATCACTATTCACTTGACCACACTTTCTAATATATATATATATAAAATTTCTACATAATTCACTTCTTTTTTAAATCAAGTAAATATCATATTTAAAAGTAACTTTCTTTTTCTTTAGGGTGCTACATTGTTACACATCGCTTTTCTTACATAATGGCAAGACTTTCACTTATAATTAATACACACATCATAATTGAACATGACCTTTAAATCACGTTAACTCGTCACTCACGTGTATAATTTATTGTCATTATATCATAGGTTAAAAGCCAAACATAGGGATAGACATGCACTTCACCTGCTACACAACTAACATTTTTAATCTCACTCTGAGCAAAATGTTCAGAGTTGAGTCAGGGGTTTTTTAGTAATGGTTTCCTTCTGAAAGGGTTGGGGATGCGATTCCGGTTGAAAAACGGATAGCTGACCCCGATTAAGATAACAACTATCATCCGAAGCAGGATCGTACATTTACCGTTTAAAAAAATATATATGTAAATCGTCGTTTGGGTTGGCAGTTAGTTCGCTAAAATTCAAATATAGTTAACAGTTGTTTAGGGAGCCTCAAAATAGGGTTTTGCAATTAAAAAAAAAAACAATATTATCATTGACAAAAATTATGTGAATGTATATACATATGATGGAGATTATATGAAAACTACACCAACAAAAAGATTTTAAGGTTAACTTTTTATGTACATGGTTCAATCATGTGAATATATGTATACATACATATGATGGAGATTAGATGAAAACTACACCAACAAAAAGATCTTAAGCTTAACTTTTTATGTACATGGTTCAATCATGTGAATATATATACATGTGATGGAGGTTGGATGAAAACTACACCAACATAAAGATATTAAGCTTAATTTTTTTTATGTAAATGATTCAATACACGAGTTTACTAAAGCTGGTATTAAAATATAAACTTTTAATTAATTAAATTTTATTTTATTTAATATTTTATTTATTCAACCCGTGTAATACACGGGTTTACTGTAGCTAGTATTAAAATATAAACTTTTAATTAATTAAATTTTATTTTATTTACAATTTTATATATTAAACCCGTGTCATTATATGGTGCATCATCACTCTTATTTTCTCACGTAAACTAATTACTAAATTTTAGGCAACAAAATTAATACTTCAACTATTTTTAGTTCATTTAAAGCAACTATATTAACTTATTATACAATCAGAGTTTTTTCCTAAAATGATGTAATTAAAAAACTTATTTACCAAATAGGTGTAGTTTGAAAAATATTTACCAAAATGATGTTTTAGTTATGAAATCCATAGATAATCTCAATTGTTTGTTTCTCACTCCTCGTATAATTGGATAGTCTTAATTTATTATATAATGATTAAATGTAATATTAGATTATTAACTGAAATTTATAAAATATAAAAGATACTAAATAATTCATCGTTTCTTTACCTAGAATAGATTAAATTCACATACTTTCACATTTAAATATTATAAATATATATGTTAAAATTGAGCAAACTCAAATTTTAACCCCTTCAAAAAACATAAATACAAGGCTAACTTTTTTTTCTAAGTGTACGTTCTAAAATTTTTATAATGTTAGTGTTTAAAGTTTAACTTTTTGTTTGATTTTAAATTTTACCGGTACATATATTTGAAAGTTTTAATAATCCTACGGTACAAAATTTTCACTTTCTTGTTTTATTTTTTATTTTACTAATACGATTAAATATATAACATTTGTTTATAATTTGTGTTTTTATTTTTATCTACACATAGAATTTATGATCAGGAATTTCGATATCAGTCTATGGCTCTTAAAAAAATTATAAGTCGAGGTACACTCAAAATTATAATAGAGCTTAGTGTTTTATCTCGTTAAGATAAATGAGACAAGTTGGCTCAACTCAGTTTGTAAATGAGCAGTACTCGAGCTCAACCTAGCATGATTTGGCTTGATTTGCTTAAAGTCTTGTATGTACTAATAGAATATATAATTTATTTATTTTTTATATTTGAAATAAATAAGAATATGGTAATTAACTCGGAGCTTTCAATCATTATCAATTGATTAATAATTTCTCTATATATATTTTAAAATTTTTTGTTACTAAATTATAATAAAATTATCTGATTGCTAAAATCTAAAAAGAAAATGAATAAGACCAATTAAAAAAAAATCTTTAAGTTTTAAAAGAGTGTAAGATTATAAGAATAAATAATACATATAATAAAAAATAATTAAATCTGTATGCATGTGTTCATTACACATACGTATTTATATTTCTTGAAATAGTTAAATTTGTGTGGGCTAAAAATAAGAAACATTAAAATATTAGTTCTTTATATATTTTTAAAATTTTCCGTCAATAATCGATAAAAAAAAGTATTTTCTCAAAATTCAAATATCAAATAATCCAATATTTAAATTAATTATTATTTAATGAATTGGAGTTATCCAATAAAATGAAGAGTGAGAAACAAACAAGTGAGTTTTGCATAGATTTTATAACTAAAACACTATTTTGGTAAATATTTTTCATACTACATCTATTTGGTAAATAAGTTTTGTAACTACATCATTTTGAGAAAAAAACTCTATACAATCAACTTTATATTTTTGTCAACTAAATTTAAATTATTTTAAAATTTTATCTACATATATTTTTAATTCAAAATTTCTTTGTTATCAATTAAATTGTTTAACCATATATTTTTTAATTTTACAAACCGGAAACAATTTTATATTAGCAAAAAAAATACATCTAAAATTAATTATTTTGTTGAATGATAAGGTATCTCTATCATATTATTATAGCTAAAAGTATTCACATTAACTATTTAGTTCATCCCTATTTTGAAAGATTAATTAAATTTGGTTTATAAAACAGTCTTAAAAATATAATTAAATTTTGATCCTAATTTATAAACTTTTATTACTTTTAAAAAAGAGTGATGTTTTATAATAATCTTTTCATCTTAACTATTTAAGTTGTTTTTTTATTTTCAATCCGTGTAATTACACGGGCTTCTGACATAGTAAAGAGTATATTTTTTTCTGGGGTATGATCGTAAGAATAACCACAGTAATTATCACCTGTTTGTCAACAAAATTAATCGAGAAAATGAATTAAATAAATGCAGTGATTTTAAGCCCACTAAAATATACTAAATATTTGATATAATAACTGAAGAAAATAGGTTTCAATAAAGAATTACCATATGCCTTGCATGCTTCTTCCGGGCGAGTAGCGATTCCATTTATAAAATTTGAATATATCAGGTATAGAAAGATGAAATATGTATACTTTTATTTATTTTACACTCTATAGTACCAGAAAGTAAGAATTTTATTAACAACTTCACTTGTGAATACATGATATTTATAACACATACAAATTGATCATGAATACTGCCAAATGTATGCATTAAATAAGAATTATACTAATTTAATGCTAGGAATAAATAATAATATGGTTTTATGGAATGTATATGATGTTTGATTTGATCATTTAAAAGCATTATTATCTAATCTATATATATCCTATTAGATTAGTGACCCGTATACTATATTGTTGAATAAAAGATATGTAAAACAATTATTAGTTTGTTTTAATTTAAAAAATCATCATCATGTTAAATCATATGACATGTAAACTTTTAAAATTGAGTTGTGATTCTTAAAAACTCAAGTTTCCGACTATTACGATATTATTATCACATTCAGTAAAAAAAATTTATTTATAAAATATTTACAAATTTGTAAAGTTTGACATAATATATTGATTTTTCATTTATATTGTTTTAAAAAATAATTGAAAATTAATATTAAGTTTAGAAAGTTTAACATAATTGATTCTTGTTGAAAATAATAGGTTTATTGTAATAATAACACGTTGACAAATTTTAGATGTACACCCTAAAAAAGATCATATGACACCCAAGTTTGTATTTTATTAATATGTATAGATGTGTACAAAGCTTATTAGGTGTAATATAGGAAAATAATAAAAGTATGAAATAAAATAATTATAGAGCTAAATCATTTAATCTTCATAAATATACACTTCTCGTTTAACTTTAAAATAAATAAATCTTTAGAATGAATCTCGCAAGTGCACGTAATATTTTGAGGTTTTGCAAAAAACCCTCACCTAGCTAGCAGATATTGTTGTATATAGTTATAATAAAAAATATCTGAATAATACATATTATGTTATATATAATAAATCAAATATAGTAAAAAATAGTAAATAAGCCATGTTTAGGCTTTGTATTGTTTATACTTATACTTTATACCTCTAAATTCAATTATTATTGTTGATTATTTTTACAAAAGGAAATAGGACAAGAAGATGACGCACATGCCCCTATTTACAATCATGGTCTCTCGTTTACCCCAACCAATTTTGGGCCATTCATCATTTAGTCTTTGACTATCTATAAAATAATGTCAAGATTGCAACTTCTAAAAGATGGTCTTCAATGTTTTCTTTGACGTACATGTATGTGATTTTGCATATTTAATAGTTTTTAAAGCATTCATACAATCACACTAGCTTTTTCATTCCTATTTTTATATGTATATTAAAAATATTTTTTTTATTTTATCTTTCAATTAAATAATATTCATAAATTTTCTCTCTTATTCACTCACAACCATGAACCACTAACAATCATTTTTTATAATATAAGACACACACTCATATCAAAAATAAAAAACCTACTGTGAATGCTTTTAGTTGTGATGTATATGGTTAGACACTACGAGTTATATTGGTTAGTCTAAACACATTAGATATATGGTTCGAAATAAGACAAGCTCAAGCTTAATTTAAATTGATCCGTTTACACTCTTATATATTTGTATCACAATAAGTTTAAAAGGTAGCAGCTCGTTTTCTGGATATTGTTAGAAATCTCATCTATTTATTTAAATGACTATTTTACCATGTTTTTACTAAAGAATTTTACATATTGATGCTTTATTATTATAATAGTTCAAAACTTTGACAATTATGTTTTATATTTGGAGATATAAATTATTGGTTATTGTTGTTTTGAAATGAAGTTTTAAATGATATGTAATTTTGTTGTTTCTATATATATAGAAGACTCGAACTTAAGAAAATATGTAACTGATAGTCTTAGAAGTGAAATGTGTAAAAGTATTTTAGTAAAAATACGAGTAAAATAATCATTCAATAAATAATTTTAATAAAATGGGCAAATATGTAATATATCTGTTTTAGAAAGGGAAAATATGTAATTGAACTTTTAACTTAGGTAAATATACAATTTATGATTTAGGAAGAGAAAATATGTAAATGCCCCTTTTTATTAAGTGTTATTAGTAAACACATTGAAACTTAATTATTATTATGTGAAGTTTTCACTTAAGAAATTAATCTAGTATAACAAACTTATATTTTACATCTTTTTATAGTTTGCTACAAATTGTTTATCTTATGTATTCTCATTATAATTTATCAATCGTATATCATTACCGTCGTCCTTATCATTGTTATTTTTCTAAAAACTAGGGTGTTGCAATTTATTTATAGCACTAAAATGAGAACTATCAAATAAAATCTAATAAATACATAACTTATTTTTACCTGCCTTTTTATTATAAAGATTTGATATAAACATCGTATATAAAGAACAAAACAAATTTTATACTAGCTTTCATTCTATCATTAAAAAAAAAGCTTTACTAATATGTTATATGTAATACTCTTATACAATTTTATTTAATATGTATGTGTGTTTCAACTTTAGAAAAATATTTTGATTTTCAAAAGGAAGTTGTATGATCTTGTAGACAGGTGGGGAAATGATGACTATCGGCACATGTACGTGCAACAAAATTTATGGCATTCTTGAATGCAACTACTTTACCAGCCTGCTATCAATAAGTTTTCTAAGCTTAGAAAATGAGTAATAGTTAATGCTTTTTATGGGGCGTTTTACGTCATATCAGTCTCAACTCAACATATTATTTTTAGCAAAAAAACATATGTAATGGTTAATGTTTTTTTAATTATTATTTAATTTTTTTTAGTACTATTTTTTATCCCACTATAGAAGCTAATATAAATTAATAAACATTAGACCAGATGAAGTGTAATTACATAAAGCAAATACATACGTGTATTACATAAAATTATAATTAGCAAACTTGAATAATTAATGATCCACTTAAGTAATTAAAAAGATATATATCGACACTTATTATCAAATATATATAATTAATAAGTTTTAAATGTTTTTCATAATTTATGATTCGTTTTCTTAACAAAATTGTTTAATTATTTCTATAATCAGTTTACAACATTTTTTTTAATAGGAAATTTATTTTCTAAAATAAAAATAATAAAAATGATCGACTTTTTGTGAATGATGTTTGATTAAGTTTAAAGTTGAGTATAAATACGTTTCGTAATAAATTTAAAATGTAACGTGTAACCGGACCAATACCTGAAATGTCCTTTTAGGTTTGGTACTTGGTTTTTGTTCATACCAAGTCTCAGGTTTCGGTTTGTTTCAGGTTTCATCCGGTTCTGCTTCTATTTGCACAACCCTATACATAGTATTTGTTTGTGTGTCTCATCATATATTACATAATCCAAATAATAAGTCATAAGTGAAATCTTTTAACATAAAAATTGTCAGATTTTAATGCATTACATTTTTGTAGTACATTGTATTTCTTAGTTTTGTTTATCTAAAATCATGTGTATCCGGACCTTAAAATTCATCGCTAGTCTGTTGGTGCTCACCAGTGACATTTATAAATTTTTTTTTTCTTTTTTTAATATTTTCACTTTTTCCTTTTATATTCTCTTAACCGTCAGTAATCCATCTATGACAAAACGCGGGTGTTTTATATCCATTTAGTATAGACAAATTGTGAATGAATAGCAGTATATGAGAGATTGAGAACATATTTTTTAAAACTTTATAAAGAGCTCATGGTAAAAAAAAATTCATTTGAAAAGCAGGAAGAAAACAAAATCTTCTTATAATCAAACTCTTAAACCAACTTGTCATTTGAAATCGACCTTTCAAAAACAAGTTGAAACTATATCTATATATCACGACGTTGAAAAATATATTACACATTCATACTATACTAGCGAAATTAAAGGCGTGATCGTTTCATGATATTTATCCCCAAGTATCCAAACATAAAAATACCTTTAGTATGAACTTTATATTCAAACGAGAGTTGAGAGAAAAAGATATACTATTAGAAAATTAGGTATTTAACCGTTGTTTCATTTGCAAATGCTAATTGTGACTGATTTACGAACTTAAAGGTGGCCAAAAAAATCTCTGTGGGTTGTGTTCGCGGGTTGACTGGTCGAACCAGACACAAACTGTAACATTTTACATGAACCCAAACACGACACGAACCCCGTAATTCATATCACAAAGGTGGACCCGAATATGACAAATGTATTTGACAGTTGAGACGAACACGAATGGTTTAAACTTTGAGAAAAACTTTATTTAATTTTTTTAACGTATTCTAAATTTACATATTACTTTATAAATTATCTTTAAATTATTTATGTTCAAAATTTAAAGTTTGGCATAAAATACCTAGATATTTTAAACTATTATCTAAAAACATTTTAAAAACTAAAAAAATTAGATGAGTTAAACTGGTCAACCCCCTGAACCCGTTAGGTTGGCACAACTACGACTCTTTTAGCCCTACAATTTTGCTCTTTCGTCACAAACTTGTTTACACTAAGTCCAAACCCGTGAATTTCTTGTTAGGTTCATGTCATGTTAAAAATTCAAATTAGTTAGTTTTCAATTACATGTAAATATTAGGAGGTCATGGGTTCAAGTCTCACTCTAAGTAAAATGCTCAAAGGTGAGCCAGAGGGTTTTCTCAGCAACGGGTTTCCTCCTGAGGGGGCTGGGGGTGCGGTCCCGGCTGGGAAATGAATAGACGGGCCCGATTAAGATAACACCTATTTTCCGAAGCAGAGTTGCACAATTGTTGATCAAAAAAAAGTTAGTTTTCTATTAGTGATTCCCTCATAAAAACTCTGTTGTAGATACCAGAGCCAATATCAATTAAACAAGGTAAACCTCCACAGCTTGTTTATAGGTTTCCTTGTTTATACTTCGATGGAGTCTGTTACTATGAGTAACCTAAGTAGAGATGATAGTTGGGTCATTTACCCGTTAGTGATTTAATTAACCGTTCAAAAATAATATATATATCTTTATTTTTTATATTTTTTATTCTTTATTCTTTATTCTTTATACTCTAATATAAGAGTAACTTGAGATGACACGTGACAGTACCACAATCATTCTCACCAAAATTTTTCCGCTTCTTTCTCATATTAAATAATTACCTTAATTATTAATAATATTATTTAATATTTTTTTAGATTTAATAAATTAAGAAAGAAATCTATTCATTAATGTTATTTCTAAATAAATAATTTTTTATAAAATAATGATTTTTTTCTAAAGCATAAACCTTTTTTAAAAATACGAAATATTTTAAAATTGATATTTTTAAAAAGTCAGTTTTTTAAAAACCAAAAATAATCAAATTTAGGAGTTATAATAAGAAAGTTTTTAAAAATGACATTTTTATACGGTTTGTTTTAGAACAAAATGTTTATTTTTTTGGAAAAAAAATTAAAAACAAAATTTTAAAAAGTTGATATCACTGTTTTATTATTTATAGTCATTTATCATATGTAATTTCAGTCATATCATATTTTTTAATATCATTTTATAATTATTAATTTTTATTATATTAATATTTTATTTATTCAACCCGTGTAATACACGGGTTTACTAAATCTAGTATATATATTATGTATTATTGATCAACGTTTTTTTGAATGGTAAATGTGCAACCTCACTTCGGATGATAGGTGTTATCTTAATCGGGCTCATCTATCCGGATCCCAGCCGGGACCGCATCCCCAACCCCCTCAAGAGGAAACTCATTGCTGAAAAAACCTACTGGTTCAACTCTAAACATTTTGATCAGAGTAACACTTAAACCAATAATCTTTTAATATTTATATGTTATGAATATCTCATCTTAATCAATTAAGTTAAGAATCATTGGTGCAACTATCTATATGAATAGAACGATAATTACAATAGAAACCAAATTAATAATAGATGATATCTACACCAAAGCTATTAAATGTCCACCAGCACCAAACAGATAAAACCAACATAAATGTTAATATTGCAAACCAAACATCAATAATTGACCTCCAAATTTGATAGCCTATTTATGACATACAAGCCCTGTTTCATTTCCATAAACTCTAAATTCAAAAAGAGTCTCCATTTGCAATAACTACAACAAAATTAATATGTGTGCTATTCATATGATGATCAAATGGGTGACCATGGTGGTGGCAATGTCTGTTCTTGTCACCTTACTTCCGCAAGCCGACGCCATTGCGGTTTCTCAACTAAGGCGTATCGCAAGAGCGCATAACTTAACGGGCTTGTTCGTGTTCGGTGACTCAAGCGTAGACCCGGGGAATAACAACCGGCTTAAGACGGATGCTAAGAGTAACTTTCCGCCGTACGGGGTGGACTTCTTCGGCGGTCGGCCCACCGGAAGGTTTAGTAATGGAAGACTTGCCACTGATTTCATAGGTATAATTAACTAAAGTTGCTTTCATGTTTTACAAGCATTTGAGCTTAAATGCATGCCTAAGGTACTTAAAGTTGTTTTCTTGATTAAGATTTTGGTGTCACAACACCACCACTTAATTAATTTAATGTAAGTGGCTTTATGTTACTGTTACGTTAATTAATGATCTGCTAACATTTATATAAACTCAATAAATCAAACATAACAACTGTTTTGGTCCTAAAAGAGGAAAGAAAACTTGCTATAAATATCAAATGTGCTATTAATTGATAATTAAGTGGATAGCAATTGTTTTTATGTACATTCTTACAACATTTTCTATAACACTTCATAATCTACTTCTATTAATCACATATACTTACATCTTACACAATTTGAACCATCGATCATAGAAGGGAGACAAATTACCACCAGAATACCCCTTTGGTACGACGTTATTACAACATTGAACTATAGGAAATATGTTAAAAACAAACCAGCGGATTGAAATATAATTGTGTGTCTACATGAACATACAGTCTTTAATTTGTTTGTTATTTATTCTGCAGGATTACTTTTATGGATTGTATAAATTTATAACACTGCTTCTTTTTTTTTCTAAGAAAATACACTTACCAATAATTTAACTCTGATTCTAAATTTCTGTGTTTTTTATTTGTAAGGAGACGCACACATAAAAGTGTACATATTTAAAATAAACTAATAGAAATAACTAACAAATTTTTACTTTATAATAAAAGGTATTATTAAATGAGAATAAATTTGACTAATATTACATATTTTACTTTATAATAAAAGGTATTATGTGATTATCAAAGAAAATCATAAAAACCAATAACATAATTCATAATTTTTTTTTAATTGTTAAAATAATATTTAAGTATTTGATACATATATGTTGGGCATAGATACAAGAATAAAGAGTTTTACGTATACGTAACACTATGTCGACTGAAAACTGGTTACACATACGGAACGTATATATGTAAAACCAAGCTACGGTTTTCATTTGATCCATACCCTTATTTATATATACACACACATATATATAGAGTGTAGTGATAAAAAATTTATAAATTATGTAACCGGTTTTATTGATTTTCTTTAGTTTTCTCATAATATAATGATTTTTAAAAGGTCCCTCGTCTATTTATATATATTTTACCTAATAAGAAAGTTACTTTCTTATTATTTTATGATTTTGTGGTTTGAGGAATGTCGCATTAATTGAAAAGAAATAAGAAAAACTCGAAGGCGTTGCATTCATTTTGTTGCATAGAAATGCTAACTTGTATCCTATGTTACATATATTTATTAATGAATTAAAATAACTATAGAAATTACAATCAAGTTCTAACAATTAATGACCTTGAGTATACAAGAAATCAAACTATGTAACCATATTGACACTTATCATTCTTTAACAGCTGAGGAATTGGGTTATACGAACGATATTCAACCGTATCTCGAGTTTGGATCAGCGATGCCCTTTGATCTTTCCCACGGTGTTAGTTTTGCTTCAAGTGGTTCGGGCTATGATAACCTTACTGCTGAAGTTTCGGTATGTGTCCATACTCTCACACAATGTGTTATCATCTGTATTGATTGAGCGTTACAACACATATTGACTTGATGCTTTTTTTTGTTCATACGAAGAATGTGTTGTCGTTGTCGCACCAATTTAAGCATTTTGCGCATTACAAACGAAACTTTAGCCAGAAGGTAGGATTGAAGAAGGCTGAAGAATCTATCCAACATGCAGTGTTTGTGTTGAGCATGGGAACAAACGACTTTCTTCAAGACTATTATGTCGAGCCCACACGACATGACCAATACACCGTCGAACAATATGGGGATTACTTGATCTCTCTTCTTCATGGTTACATCAAGGTACTCGCATTTCATTGATAACATATAGATAAAATCATTAAAAATAGTTTTTTTTTCATATCTCTAGAGATCTGACACATATGTCAGAAGATCTACACATATACACTGTCATGACTATAAACGTATAAGACATCAAAACATAGCTACTTTAGTGATTTTCTCATATAGATAAACAATAGTATCTTTAATTCTCTTCATTTATTGCATGTGTTGAATATAAATTGGTGAATTGGTGTAGAAAATGCATTCTCTAGGAGCAAGAAGATTGGTGGTTGTTGGGGTTGTTCCTTTTGGATGCATGCCTTTGGTCAAGACATTAAAGGGTACAACCAAATGTGATGATGAATACAACAATGTAGCTATTTCATTCAATTCAAAGATCAAAAAGACATTGCTTACGATAAGAACAACACTAGGGATGAAAACGGGCTACGTTGACACTTATGGTCTCGTTCAAAGCGCGATTCAAAACCCTAAAAAATATGGTTCGTATTATTTTTCTATAACTTTTGTGATATGTTTTATATAACCACATTTTCACTCGAATTTTGGTTGGAACAATATCATGTACAGGGTTTGTGGATACTTCAAAGGGGTGTTGTGGAACGGGAACATTTGAATATGGTATTACTTGTAAAGGCTTGGATGCGTGCGCTGATCGCGACAGGTTTTTATTTTGGGACGCAGTTCATCCGTCTGAAAGGTTGTATAAGATCATTGCTGATGAGGCCTTAAATTCTATTATCACCAATCTTTTTGATGATTTTAAAGATATATTATAATTCTTGCATTTGAAACTTTGTTATTATTCATTCGTGTGAGTATGCACGTGTATTAAAATTAGTATCACTGTTCATTCGTGTGAGTATGCACATGTATTAAAATTCAACTAATGAAGTAATATATCTATCGGTATTGTTATGTGCTCTCTCCAAGTGTCGATGTGATCTCCAATAGTGGATATGTAAAGTAAAAGTTGTTCGTCGTTTGATTTAAATAAGATAATTGTTACAAAAACAACATATCTATATTTAAGAAGTGTTGTTATATACAAAAGTGACATCACGCTAACACTAAACAACGAATAATCATATAAAAGATTATTGCTTTTGTTTAGAATTAGAAAATGACAACCGCTTGCGCGAGTGCTTCACTCTAAGGTGAAACGCTCCTCTACCGATGTTAAGATCAGTTTGAAAGCTACTTTTTTCTGAACGGCTAAAGTCGATTGTCTGGCACGTTTTTAAAGGCGGCTCGTGTATCAGACACACCATCATGTTTCACCTAATCTAAAAGAAATCCGCAAAATTGACCATCATGTTTCACCTAATCTAAAAGAAATCCGCAAAATTGATAAAACCCCTAGAGTCAGATTCAGACTAGTAACCTTAAAGACTTTTACCTGTATCTTTCAATCCAATGTCATTAAACAAATGACCAATAGCATAGTTTTAAAGCTACTTTTAATCTGCATCATCGATTATGAATGGTATTTTAAAATTTCTATAGATATTTTAAAAAGGTTTAAAAACGTGAGTGTTACTTAGTGGTAGGTGAGTGATGAAAACGAGTAATAAAGGCTAGTTAATGAGTGTTCATATTTCAATTAATGCGTACCTACTTGCTTAGCTAGTTAATGATGGTTCAAATATATCTTGCTCATTGCTATATATTGCAATTATTTTAGGAAAATGTTGCATATAAATTAGTAAAATAGATAAAATTAAAATGAAATAAAATAAAATAAAATAATAAAGATATAATAAACCAAATATAAAAAATTAAGAAATATATTATTTAATTGAAAGAAGAAAGAAAAATAATGATTTTAATGTAATATTAAAAATAAAAATAAAGAATAAGATGTGAGTGTTCTAATATCGTCATAAAATGATGAAGAAGTTTGGTCAATGATTGAACTGGATCTGAAAAAGGTGATAGATTATTATTATTACTACGAAGGGGGAAGGATTAGTGATGGATGCAACTCCAATTTCATTACTTTAATCCCCAAAGTTTTTGATTAGTTAACGATATCAAAGTACAGGCCTATTACTCTTCTAGGCTACTTAAACAAGATATTCTCCAAGATATTGGTTAATCGGTTAAAGGCGGTAAAATCCTTGTTGACAAGTGATCATCATATCGTCTTTATAGCCGGGAGGAATATACTAGACAGTCCTTTTTGGTAAATGAAACTTTGACATGGTTAAAAGCTTCCCACCAGAAGACAATGTTTTTCCAGATTGACTTTGAAAAAACCTACGATATAGTTAATTGGGGATTCTTAGATTCAATACTAGTGCAGATGGGCTTCTCGAATAGGTGGAGATGTTGGATAAACATTTGTCTGTCATCAGCCAAGCTAGTAAACAACGGTCCGGTGCTATCACATGTATTCTACGCTAATGATGTACTCATATAAGAAGAATGGTCCATTTTTAATGCAAGAAATCTTGCAAGATGCCTCAGATGATTTCATTTAGCCTTCGGACTAAAAGTCAATATCTATAAGTGCCACATTTTTGGAGTTGGTGTTGATGATCAAGAAAAGGACATGCTTGTTGGGTGCTTACGTTGTAAGAAAGGTTCATTCCCGTTCAATCATCTAGGAACACCAATAGGCGATCGAACGAGTCATAGTAAAAGCTAGAACCTGATTATTGACAAGTAAAACCAAGATTATCTGACTGGAAGGTTAAAACGTTGTCGATTGGAGGTAGACTTACTCTAATTAGTCGGTGTTTGGGAAGTATTTCCTTTGTGTTACTTTTCACTCATTATAGCTCCATCTTGTGTAATCAAGAGACTTGAACGATTGAGACGGGAGGTTTAATGGAAAGGTTCAACTACTAAATCTAAAATAGCATGAGTTCGATGGAATTTGGTCAGGCCTTCAGGTGTGAAATCGTTTCTATTGTACTTGGTTGCCCTAGCATCTTGCTAGTGGTTATATTAATAAAAATACTTTTGTCGATAAAAAAAAATTAGAAAGGATTTAGTAAACCCAACCTATGTTTATTGTTTGGTTAATACCAATTACCAAACATACCCATCATTATACCTGGCAATATGGACGGGTTGGGTTGGACAAAACACCCGGTCAAGATGGGTTTGGGTTAGAATGGGTACGGGTCAGAATGGGCCACCTTAAAAAGCAGCTCCATTTGGTTAGGGCCAAAACGGGTTCGGGTCAAAATGGGTCGGGTCAAGACGGGTTAATTTAAAGATTACATAATCTTACAAGTTCTTTTTAGTAAAAGAAGATAAAATATAAAAACAAAAATAAAATGACTGCTGCTGTAAAATCCAAAACCACGCTTAAAACTTATAAAACCCAACTCATTATCCACATTTCACGACTATGAAAAAACCATCAAACTCTCGATTTTACTTCGGTTCGTCAAATTTACTTTTGTTGTTCATGGCGGAAGAGATTTTGGGCACGTCGACGGCAGCGCGAGAGGGTACAACAGTGACGACGGAAGTTGCCGTGGTTCCAAAGGCAGAGAAAAGGCTAAGGTTTTTTTAATTTACTTCATTTAAGGATGAATTTAACGTCTTTAGTGAGCTTCCTAACCTTCAGAATGAAAGCTTTGACTGAATTGCAGTAGTTGGTTCAAGAGGTGCTTAATAAGGATGATAAGTTCACTGCTCATCCGTCGTCATCATTGCCGGAGTAGGAACACCCAGCAAAACAAAGAAGATCTGTTGATTAGAAGAATCGGATAACCAAATAAAGATCTATTGTTTTTAAATCCATTATTTTTTAGCAACCCATCATGACCCGTCTTTTTTTCTTTCCTGTCCATCCTGACCCGTTTTCTTTTTCTCTTACATTTAAACCTACCCATTCTAACCCCTTAAGAATATTAATCAACCCATATAACTTCATTTAAAGTCCAAATCAACCCAAATATAATAACTTGGGTCAAGATTGCCAGGCTTATATTCCACACAAATAGTAGGATGATAGGACAATGACAAACTTTACCTCTATCCTATAAACAAGCTACTCCCAAAACACCATCATTTTCATACCAAACACCCAACTTACATAACCAAAAATTTTAAACATATTCCTTTAAATTATTTTCTCTACATTTATACAAACAAACGCACAACAAACAAACATCAAATGTGCTTTGCCCAAGATTAAACCTATAGTTTCATTTAATTACTTACTTAATTTGCGCGGGCGACAATTCGTTTACATGCGTGCGCATATACATACGTGTTCTCGTATATGTGTATACATAATGCATACATATATGCATAAATGTGGTTAGTATAATGGTCCAAGTCTGTGATCATTTGAAGCACATACCATAACTACAAACTAGCAGAGATGAGTGAAGAAGTTTGGTGCTGCTTTTCTTGCTGATTAATGGTGTCAGCAACATGAGCAACTACTCCAGCTCCAGCTTTATGGAACCATTCATCTTTAACCTGAAAATGGCGCAAATTCGAGGGTAAAAATCCGTTCTTTGGCACACAAAAAGGAAAAAAAGACAGAGAACCTGCACAAAGAAATCATACATGAATGTTGTTATGAGCGAAGAATGGCCAAAACGAGTTGTGGAAACTGACATCAACTTTTTTCCATCCCAACTGTTGTAACCCACGAATCATTTCCTCTATAACCAACAACAAACGGAGGCTTGTTTAGTAACAAGACAACTTAAACTATAACGTTTACGAGTCACAGAGCCTTAGTTCACTCACTACCTTCCATGATTTCATGATATTCGAGGGTATTTTGGGTAGTTGGTACATTTTGGGCTGCTTCTTTTGCTCTTGCTGCTTCTGGAGGAAAGCTGGAGCCGGTGGACGGTACGGGTGGGCAGTACTCCACGTCTACAACGTGTTTATAACCATCCAAAGATTTGAAAGGGGGCTGCCAATTAAGCATCATAATTATATTCATGTTGATACCAAACGATATATACAAACATATATAGAGAAAGAGAAAACCGTTCAATACAGTATGAATTTAAGCAGAGAACCGCGAGATTCGTATAAACACTTGCAGCAATTGTTTTAACTGAGAAACATAATGTGATTATGTAACCACATAACCTCCTCTCTTTCTCTCCCACTATATGTATAAAGCACCAAGTATAAGTGCTCATGCGACTTCTGTATGAACATGTTACATGCCCCTACACACATATTTTGGGAAAATTATAGTATTGTACCTTAACGAGTTCACACTCCCTTCTGATTGAGGATGTACGACGACCAACCATATCTAAATGCTAAGTTGAAACGAAAACAAAAATATAAACATGGAGAGCAACAAATTAAATGCAAGGTAGGATACGATCATAGGAGACATTCGCATACAATATACGATATTTGAATGCACCAAGAGCAGATCTGCAATACAAGAAGATAATAAATAAGCATTTTATTATTTTCTTCTGTGGTGATTGATCTGTTGAGGATGAAGATTTACATGCTTATTTAGTTTCTTAGTCTTACATAAAATAGGCATCTTCACAATCTGTTGTCATTCTCAAAAGCAAAGGAGGTCTGTCGGGTTTACCATCGGTGAGAAACAGCTGACTACCCGTTCGTCCAACAAAGATGGGAGCCATTGGAGCAGCAATTTTTTCCAACATGGGAACACCCAGAAGAAATGGAAGCTGAACCATGAAGAAACCCTTATCAAACATCACTTCATAATCATTACACTACACACACGCGCGCTTTGTAATCAGATCATTATTTTATAAATTTGCAGTGTTACAATGGATTGAACTGAATTCGAGTGAGAAGAAAACAAAACCTGCTTGTTCCCTCTAACTCCGAGATGCGGTGTTGCTAAGGTTATAAAACTAATGGCCTCCAACCCGGCAATCTGACCAGCTGCTTTATCATCAATACGGGTGTAAAGAACACCAACTGCATATCTTGCAATCAGACCACCAAGTGAATGGGCTAAAAATGATATCCTCTTAAGGCCCTCTCTACTCTTCACAACTTGCTTCACCTGTATGTATGATTAAACAATGTCAATTAAAACCCTCTCTCTCCTGCGCTCTCTCTGTATGTAATTATGTATATGTCTGTTTACAAGTAAAGACAATTAAAGACTCGTTACGTAGCCCGGTTGTCAATAGCGACCGTACCGGTCGCAATCGCGCGCTACGTCGCGTATAGGTCAAGGGTCGCTATATGGTATACAGCGGTATATAGCGACTTGCAGCGGTATTTTTTTTTTTATCCTTTATTACTATAAAATTGACACAAATAGAGTATTTTAGCTAATTTGGTGGTGTTTGCTTATATATTCTACCACTTTATAGCTAAACATGTTTATTTATTGAATGTAAACATTTCTTAAAGCTTCTACTACCTTATCGCTAAACACGAAATAGCGGGCGCTATTTATCGCTATTCGCTACGTAGCATATAGGTGGCTTGTCGCTATTTACCGCTATTTGTTATTGACAACTATGGTATGTAGTTCCCTGGCAGAGAGGGGGTGGGAAGGAGGAGGGTGTGCAGCAGACAAATGTAGGCGTACATGATCATGTGGATACATGTGTGTATGTGTATTTGAGTAGGGTGTAAGTGAGCAGAGCAACTCAAGCCAAGTTGTTAAAAGCCCTGACAATAGCCAAGCTAAAACAAGCTCGAGCCTAGCTAGAACCCAACTTGGAGGTTGTTTAACAAATGAGCTCGAGCTCGAGCTTCATATATTGAGCTTGATTAGGTTCGCAAGCTTAGACCAGCCTGTTATTTAGCTACATATAATAATGTATATGTAATATAATATATAATTACATAGAAGAAGTAATTAAATGTAAAGTTACAACAAATATAGAATAACAAATATTATTATGAATATAACTAATTACATATATAGGGAAGTGTTATCTTGAGAACTCTAAGAATTCTTTTTTACATCAGTTCTCATAAAAAATAAATGACAACTTTTAATTTTGTGAGAACAAAGTTCTCACAAAAAATAAGAGTTCTCATTTGACATATATATATAGTAATGAAACATACGTATAACAAATGAGTTGAGCCCAAGCCAATCTCAATCCTCTAAATTTACTCAAGAGCCGAACTCGACTTTAATCAAGTTAATTAGCTAACTCGAGCTTTGTCAGGCTATGTCGACTTGTTTACGCCCTGTATTAGGGAGGGGTGTTATGTTTAGATACTGAAGGTGACATCAATGGGAAGTGTTGAAATGTGCCCAATTACAAAGGTTGGGTAAATAGAAGTTAATAAAACCGTTTGATAGATGGTATGGATGCCTAGATGCATACTACTGTATACTAGACTTGTGGTATATTGGCTAATAAAATCTTATCTTAAAACTTTCTAGTTCATGACCAAGAATCCTACATGATACATAATGCAATAAGATCATGACAAAGATTTGCCACCACACATATTTGGATACTTACTTCATCGGCTAATCGTTTTCCAGCCCCGTCAATTCCAGCAAAGGTTTTAGAATAGGTGTTAGAAGAACTTGCTGCACGCATGTTAAATATCAAACGACTAATGGGATACACTTAACATATATATGTAATGCACTTTTACCTCATTTCAAGTTGGGTTACATGAGTTTTAAAAATTATTACTAAAGCCATCAAACTTTGAAGAATCATTATAGATATAAAAACATTTGCCATGCCATCCACCAAAATTACCTAAAAATCAATTTTCAAAAACATGACACTAGCGATAATTTTTGAAGCCCAACGACCAAATAAGAAATGAGGTGAAAATGTGTTATTTTCCATATAATTAACTAGCTAAGCAGTTTATATTTATAGCAATTTCAACTGTGTTAGGTAGATTACCAGCCAACATTACTACCTCAGACTTTAAGATAAAAACAAAAGGATAAACGCAATTGAAGATAAACTCTCAGCTGTTGTGTTTCCCTTTTTTTTTTTCAAAATATTACTTCTATGTGTAGTTCTTCAAAAGAAAAGAAGGAAATAAACATGCGGTGGGCATGAATGAAAGTAATAAGTATTGGAATTTGGAAGTCATACCGTATAGCAAAAAGTTTCTCCCCAACCGTCTTTTGAGCTCTGATTCTACGTATCTCCAGTCACTGGGGCTGCATACAGTGATTTAGAGTACTGTTCATGTCAATATCATAACATGGCAAAAAGCTAACGCACAATTTCTTGTTTAATAGACCCCTTAAATT
Organism: Flaveria sonorensis; assembly: GCA_025506505.1. Lineage (NCBI taxonomy): Eukaryota > Viridiplantae > Streptophyta > Magnoliopsida > Asterales > Asteraceae > Flaveria > Flaveria sonorensis. The sequence continues at coordinate 59,516,414 of CM046434.1, read as the reverse complement.
CAAAATCATCTTTTTTACATTACTATGTGTATATCAATATCCCAAAGTGCACGCAATAACACTGGACCAAAAGGTGGCAGGTCAAGATTACATGTAACTTATATGTACCAATGATAGCTCAAACAAACAGAACAAAGTCACACAACCAATGTATTCAATGAAACCGAATAAGTAAAAACACTAGTCTATATTCAAGAGATAGACCAACTCTCCCATGGTTTGCTCAACTTTCGAGAGAGAAAAAAACTCTCCCAATGATATCAAATCACTTAACCAAATTCAGCATAAGGAAACTACAAACCCAATGACCCCTTACTATACAACATCATAAGACTATACGTAGTGGACATTTTGAGGGCACCAAACATGATGACATGGACACAAGTGGGGCTCCAAACACCATTACAAAATAATCAAAAGGGGCTCCAAACTCATAAGGCTCCAAGCCCTTAACGGCTCCAAACACAACTTTTCCCAAATTATTGCATCAATAGGGCTTCAATAACTAGTTAACCCACTACGCCTTGATTTAAAATGTGTTTTAACGAAATGATTTTTAACTACAAGGCATTTAGGTGACATTTTAACTAAACAATCACTACGCATAGTTTAATACTTGAAGGGAAAGTTTATATAAGGAAACTAGATGTAATAAATTCCAAAAGAAAATAATCAAATACTAGTAATTATACCTTGTCTAGCAGAACCATACTATATTGCATTAGCAAGAAGTGAACTATTTTAATGTGTTATTAAGTAAAGAAGCCTTTTAGGGAACATAAAGGTGGCCATTCTGACCTATTTACTTACAAATGAGTCGAATTTTCTTTTTTCACTCAAACTGCTCAATTAAAAAAACTTTAGCAAGAGGGCAACCATTAGAACTATTCAAAAGGCATCCAAAATTTGATTTCTATGTATAAAACCTCCTAAAATCATTTTCTCTAATGATTTGGATAAATACTGTTATAATAACTAATACATTATATATACACATTGCTTACTTGGAAACTTGCTATGAGTTACAAGAAAGAGAATTGCTGCATGACCTATTAGGCTATTACAACAAGCAGATGAATTTTGATGATTCAAGATAAAGTTTGTACATTACCTTGCATAGATACCATGAACAAGAACAAGAAGATGATCTGGCTCTTCATCTTTCACCCCATTGGCACACCTTGGTGATGTAAAACTCCCCTTAGTTTGAGCTGTGCTCATAGCTTGAGCTCTAAGGCTTTGATGCTTCCAAATGCCGTTTATACCTACAGAAACTCAAACCCACAATTACACTCAAGAAATCGAGCTATCGAAACCTCAAATATCACTGATATAATCTCATCTGTAACTGAAATCGTAAGATGTGTTAATCATGTTACATCTTCACCTATCAATTCCATCTATGAACTAATGTTTTCTCCTATGAATTGGGGCAAACTTATACATATCACATAAGATTTGAATACAAGAATTTTTCCCAAATCATCCCTCAAAAGTCATCAATTAAAGCTGCGAGATGATTCACATTCAACATCGATTGATGACACGCATTAACAAGATAATCAATCAAACTATTTGGGGGAAAACATAAATCCAACACAAATCTAACGAAAAGTCGAATACCCTTAACAATCCCCACGAAAAGATTCGCAACATCTTTCCTTTTGAGTAACAAAAGTATGACAACAAAAGCGAAAAAGAAAAACCCCATATGAAATCATCAATCAAACACCAGAGGAATTACCAAAACAGTTGGAGAAAGCCCAAGAAAACCCGTGTGAACACGAAGAGGACGAAGAGGAATTCGGGTTCGGATTCGAATTCGGGTTCGAATTAGACCCTAAATTAGCGTTTCTTCGAAGGTTAATAACCGGAGATGTAGGTGCAGGTGTAGTGTAATGAAGCAAAGATGATGCCATTTATACGGATTCTATATAGAGAGAGAGAAGCAAGTATGGGGGGGTGTTGTCATCATCATCATCGATTCAAGATTCATCGATTATAATCATGAGATTTCGTGAAGAAACAGGGGATGGATGCCCATGCCTAATTAATTTGTCTGATTTTGGGTTCTTGATTCACTACGTTCTTTAATATCTTCAAACTCTAGTTCATTAAGCTAATACAATCAATCTTTTGATTATAATATTGTGTTAGCTACATGCTAAGAGAAGAAGTATGGATTGAACTTTTCGAAAAGTTTTTTAGTTCTACTTTTGAATACTCAATAATTGCTTAATTAACAAAAGATTGAATATATGAAGGTTTATAATTAAGTTTACTTTTGTTACTGAGCTATCTAGGTAAGAATCTACTTAATTACTTGTCTTTCAACTTTAGAGTATTAAAAAAAAGTACGACTTGTTTGAATAATTCAGTGATCTAGAATTTCAATTTTGGGTGCTTTCATAATAAAGATACCGGTTACGAGGCTTCTTCCCATTTATCTTCGCATATAGAAGGGGTGGCTCTTGTGGATGTAGTGTTTATCGGTCTCTATTCATCCAACTTTCTAATATTGTAAAAGACAACTAGGAACAAGAATATAGTTATAAATCTCTGTCATCATTTCGTTGCAGGTCCCTTTTATGTCGTTAAGATGGACCTCTATCTAGGTAAGAATCTACTTAATTACTTGTCTTTCAACTTTAGAGTATTAAAAAAAAAGCACGACTTGTTTGAATAATCCAGTGATCTAGAATTTCAGTTTCGGGTGCTTTCATAATAAAGATACCGGTTACGAGCCTTCTTCCCATTTATCTTCGCATATAGAAGGGGGTGGCTCTTGTGGATGTAGTGTTTATCGATCTCTATTCATCCAACTTTCTAATATTGTAAAAGACAACTAGGAACAAGAATATAGTTATAAGTCTCTGTCATCATTTCGTTGCAAGTCCTTATCATGTCGTTAAGATGGACCTTTTTTTTTTTTTTTTTTCTTTTCCTCGTAGCACAACATCATGAGCAAGTTGGAATAACTCAAAAGAGTGTGGTGCTTAGGCGTTAAGGGTGTATGTTGTCTTATAAAGGAGCAACACGATCTTGGACGGCCCTCTTCACGTGACCTAAAAATAAAAAGAAGTTAGTGCTAGTATAAGGTCTATAAACTCCTCCCTCATGGACTGTTTTTGCTGCCCATGAGAACAAGCTAGCCTCGACTTTCAAAGGTCCTTAGTTTGACCTCCAAATGAGAACTGAGGTCCTTGCATGGGCGTCGCATCACAAAGACTTGTTTGCTTTGTAGTACTCTATAATTCCTCGAATACTAGTCGTAAAGAGTAATTTCATCATTTAGTACACTGTTGACTACTAACCACTAACCACTCACTTGCCAGATGCTCAGGCATGGTATTTCAAGTTTCTTATACTAATTGTATCATCTGGTTAACAACTTCTTCTATCTAATCAACTATCTACCCCATCTTCTATTTTATCAACAGTCTTGCTCCCCAGCTTCATACTACTCTAGTCGCTCATTAGAAGATCTTGTTTTTTAGTGGCTCACACCTCAGGTGGTGCGGCTGAGCCAGAGTGGAGTATTAGCTCATCAACAAGTGAGACATTTTATTGTGTTTATGTAACCTGGGATATAAACGCTCAATTGTGGTACAGTTAGTTTAAGACATTTGAAAGACATCTACGTATCGAGTCATGTATAGTTTTTTCGCTCACTAAGTTTCTTGTTGTTGTGTTTGGTAAAAATTAGATTCTTAGCTTTTGTACGAATAAAAAACACTAAGCAGAAAAAGACTATAGAAAAAAAAACATCTTTCGAGCAATTTATCTTGTATAATTAGTTAACAATATATGAAAGATGTGTTAGAGCTACTAAAGATTTGGATATTATATATTTGTCTACATAAATTACACATTCTTGTGACTATGCTTTTATAAATATCTTTTATTAGAAATATTTTTCTATAGAGTTAACCAAGATTCATTAATGTAAAGCTTTATATGGGCTTATAAAATTTACGTCTCTAATAGTGTTGTTTTACCGGTGATGTGCTCACATCCACGTCGACATGACCTACCTCCTCCCACGGTAGGCCCCTCTCTTTCTTTCTCTCTCTCTCTCCCTCTCACAATTCACAACCGGTGATAAATTTTCAGACTACATTCAACGTACCTCTCTCAAACACCCGTTACCCCCTACGGTTCGGTCTGCATTCGAAGAGTACACCAACCTTGCGTTCTTATTGTTGAAATCTTAGCTTTGTGTTTTGCTTCAACCTATTAATAATAAACACCAATTGTGTTGTAGGATCAACTAATTGGCTTGTATCTATTTATTTGTGATTGATTTTAGTCCTCTTGCATGCTCGTTGACAATCATAGAGTGCGAGATATAAACTTATGAATAATTCTATTTGGCATTATATATCACTTGTTTATATTTTTATTACATATTTTATAATATGTAACATGCATGCAACTTTTGCTGGAACCCAATTCAAAGCTATCGTACTCATCTCTCATGCATAAAAACTTGATCCTTTGTGCTTTGCTCACAAAAGAATCAATCTTTCTCAAGTCAAACAATTTACAAATATTCACTTTACTTTTCTGTTTATAAACTAAAGGTATAACACATTCTTGTGGAGACAGCCCCAGTCATCATACATTAATAGGTTGATGAGTCCATCAACTTTGATCAATATCAACACGAACAGGTAAGGAGATCAAGGATCATGGACAAGGATGGGGAAAGAGGTACCCGAGACCCCCCACCCTAAACACATACGTGGTTTAACTAGATATTGATTTGTTGGTTTCCAAAATAACAAACTTAAATAAATATTTGTTTAGTAGATTAGAAACACACATTTATCAAAATCATTACGCGTGTTAAGCTCTAAAACTTTATGATACAGAACTCAATACCTTCACCCGGAAATTAACAGGGTAATGTAGAGCATCAATGTAGGTATTCCTTTGTATATGGTGTATGCAGAATAGGGATAAATACAGTATCATCTATTAGACGGCGTCTTTTAGACTGCAGCGTATGTTTTTTCCAAGTATTCTTTCCCTGTAATGCCTTCTTTTAAAGTCTTGAAGTATTCATTGTAGTCTTTCTCAGGTGGAGGGTTTTCAGGATCAACTGTGTATTGCTCACTAAATGGAAGCACACATTTGACCTGCAGCCAATTACAGAATAATATGAGGTTTTGACACATGAACACATAACATGTACTCCTTTTTGACTTTTGGTAAAAGGTAGGATGTTTTGGATCCAAAAATGATATCGGTTTACTGAGAATTAGAGAAGATGAAAGGTGCCAAGTTGAATTCTTCAAAAACACAGCCAGTAAGAAAAGTTTTTAACCTTGAGGTAATGCAAAAAGCAAGTTAATATTGGAGTTCAAAAATGGCATGTTTGACCACAAAAGTCAAATAGGATGAGAATTGTAGATGATGTAGGATATATCACCTCAAAGGTCTTGTCACATGCATATGGACTTTCGAGAGCAGCAACACAGATTTTAGCAACCTCTTCTCTCGATATCTTTCCCTGCATAATCCATCAACGGATATACCAAGAAAACTATTGTTTTAAAAGGTCCGGAGTATACACACACATATAAGGAGAGTTTATAGAAAAATACAGTGATATTGTCTCCTTGATCAAATATAAGATCTGCCCCCGCAGGTTCCTCTGTTAGTGCACAAGGCCTAACTATCGTATATGGAATCCCACTTTCCCTTATCAAATCCTCCCCCTGTGGACAAATCAACCAACCATCCATGTTAACAATCATGGGTTATTTGTTGGTCTCTAGTAAAGTTTCTAAACAAATATTCACTTTTCACAAAGAAAACCAGTATATGTGAATACTTGACATTAATAGATCATACCTTCAACTTGTATGTTAGAATAGATCCCAGCTCTTTGTTCAATCTGACAGCCGGAGGTTGTTTACTTAGATCAAGTCCAGGTCTTTCAGGTCTAGTAACACCAGCTGAACCCACGTGCACGAATCTGTGCAACCATCAACCAACCGCCCGCCCAGGGTTACTAACTAATCGTCTATTCAAACCAAACATCATAAAAGTTATATGCAATTATACCTTGGAAGGATGGGTTCTGCTATATACGCGCGTATGCTTGATACTGGAAGCTGGAAGGGACCTTCTACAAATGTTGGATTCAACTTGCCATCATATTCGAATTTGCTGAACATTATCTGGAAGGGTTTTAATTTCACATGTTTTTGGAAAAGAATGAATAAGCAAAAACACAGAAAAAAAAACCTTCTTTGGCAAAATAAGATGATACTGATATGGATCAAAAAGATCATCAGAGATAAAAATGAAACATGGATGACTAGTTATGGAAGCATGCCTGCAATGATATGATCTGACTCGGGTCAAAGGGCGGAGCATCTGCTACTGTTTTCGCCCGGAATATCGGTCTTAAAGAAGAAAACGGTAATCGTACCTGATATTTTAAATTTTCAATTAGTAACACTGATGAATTACCAAAAGAAGCAAAAGATTAAGCAATAGAAACAGGGGTGGTTGGGGTCAAACTGAGCCCTTACTGATTGCCATTGGTCTTTGATGGTGTCAAAACCTACAGTATAACCCACAGTATCCCAATCACGACTAGTGCGAACAATAAGCTTATACCGCAGCCCATCTCCTTTGAGGCGCAACTCCAAACCATCATATGCAGACAGATTTTCTGCAACATCAAAGTTCTAGAAACAAAGAAAGGTTTAAAAGAAACCATGATAAAACTGATTTAATACATTATGATGTGATGTGGGAAATATGTCACCTTTGTCCTGATACTGGTAAAACCTCCATTGTTTGTGGTAGAAACAGTACCTGCACAACAGGTAATTAGATGAAGAAAGGATGAACAACTTTTCACCCACAGACCATTCAACATGCCAACAATTACAGATCAACTAAAATCAATTTTTTTTAAGTTTGAGGGTTTTATGGGTGTAACCAAAGTTGATGCATTCATGAACAAGAAGTACAATGGTTGTGAAAGACGATCGATAAGTCAATGAAAATGAAATAACCTGATATTAAATAGCTGCAGTTTGAGGTCACAAAAAGTATAATTTCGCTAACAAACCTGTAAAAAGACCTGTCGGTCCACCAGTTTCACCACCATTGGCAACTATTTGGAACTGACTTTCACTAACTCCTCCCATCACAACATCATCTAATGGGCCCCAAGGCAGGTCTCTGGATGAACCATCTGGAAAAAAGAATACTACCCTCAAGAAACAAATCATTGAGGATAATTGCTTTGACACTTTATGGTCAAACAAGCTATTATTATGCACTACCCAAAAGTAGTACAAAAAGTTTAGTGTAAGAGATATAACACGTTATTCTAGATATTAAGGAAAGATATTTGGCAAATATCACACACTTGCATTATACCTTCAAATCCAAAGACTAATTTTCCACTTTTAAGTCCAAGACTTTCTTTTAAGGCCCTTATCAGATTTTGCATTCCAATATATTCCACCATTTCAGGTGAATCGCCCTTTATCTGCTTGCATCAATCAGAAAATATTTGATCAGATGAATGTGAATTCAAGCTCCCTAAAGAAAAAAAAAAGCCAACTCCAAAGATTTGTTGTTAGAAGCAAAGAGCTCTTCACCTCTGGTTCAAAGAACTTGATCCCCTGCAAATTACACAATCTGGTCATCAGTGTGTATCATTAACCAAATATACAATCAAAGTATGCACATGTCGGAAAGTTACTTGACTGTATTTGGCCCGATCAGGAGTATCTCCTTCTTTTGGACCAACAATGACTGAAACCGCATTAATCACTTTCTTAACTCCCTTAAAGTAATCAGGAAGTAGAGTGCTTGCTTTAGTGATATCTCCAACAACCTGAAAGAGTTTGATGGAGGAAAATAAAAATAAGAGTTCATAACTAGATTTGGAAATCTTAACCAATTTATGTACAAATAAATTAATCTGGGTTATGTTCTATTTCTAAGATTAAATATTTAGATGAAAAGAATTGCGGGTCAATATTGACCCAGCCCGAACATTTAATTCCTACTAAAAGATACCCGCCCAATTTGCCACCCTGTAAAGAATCTTGTGGAACCATTGCAAAATAATGAAATGTTTCAACTAACCAAGTCAACATCTGGACCTAGCATTTTTCTTGCTTTCTCTTCATTTCTGACCTGTAAGAAGCATGATAAATATTCATAACAAAAGAAGAAACAACATCAATTCATATATAGATTATATATAAGCAACATACTAATACTCTAACGGGCAACCCTTTCTTTTGCAAGACATCCACCACTCTCCTCCCAACACCACCAGTGGCACCAGCCACTAAAACTATTCCAGAAGCACCCATAGACTTGCTGGGTTCAGGTTCAGTAGACGAAGAATTTGAAAATAGGCTTTCAAAGATCTGTGAAACAAAAGGAAACGAAAAGTAAGGAAGATATTAAAAGGAAAGCAAAATGTATAAAAGTATGGCAGTCCAACCTTAAAAGGTGATGGAGGTCCGTTAAAGAAGAACAATGTCTTCACAAATCTGCCAAAGTCCCAACCTTGATTCTTTAATTCTGCCCGTTTGTACGTTCTCAAATCATAGGAATGTCGTTGACATGTGATGGATGTAATTTTATCATTTACTTTTAGAAATGGATTAGAAAGTCCAGCAGATGACACCCTACTCCTATAAAATCCTGTACCAGCTGAAGATGAAATGGTCTGCAAATCACCATTTTCAACACTGGTTATAGCTTTATTACAATGTACTATTTTAAGTATGCTTTCTAAGGGGAACACCAAAATAACAAATTTGTTAATTTTTTTTACATTACAAAACACTATAAATGTTGTATTAGATAGGCATGTGCCGATGTGGAGGTGTTTATTTCAACCCATTTACCCAAAAATGGGTTAATTTGTTTTGAGTTGTATTTATGCGCAATGGGTAAAGTAGGCACTCTAAGTTAATTGCTAAAATGAAACAAGTGAATCCAACATGCATCCAAATAATTACTATTAAATAGAACCTTTAGTTCAAATTGTCATCCTAATGTCATAGTTATACTTAATACATGATAAAATAAAATAAAGGGCAAAAAGCAGGGATGGGTTAGTAGAAAATTACCAGTTTTGACTTGTTGCCCAGCTAAACTACCTCGCCCATTTCACTATTTAAAGGCTCTAACATGTCCACTGGACCACTAGAAAAGATTTCTATTCAAATTAGGAATAAGCACGAACACTTCAAATTTTCTATGGTTCTTGAACTTGAAAAGTGATTGTATATGACATGGAAACTAAAGATGAGTCTCTCACTCTCTCTGATAGCATAAATAAGATGCAACTTTCACTAATTTATTATATATAGACCACAAAGCATCATGACCCTAAACTTCATTTGAATGGAACGAAAAAAGTTAAAATAATTCCAACTATACGCAGCATCCACATCTTTGTCTCATAGCAAATTCTGACACAGATTGGGGAGGTTGTTCGCATACTCGTAGACCCACTTATGGATATTGTGCGTTTTAGGTGAGTGCCCTATTGTCTCTCACTCAGTGCTAAAGTTGAATGTCACAAGATTGCTAATGTCGTTGCCAGAACATGATGGATTGATACGCAGCCTACTCCTTGAGCTTCATTGCCCTTTACTTCGCAACTCAATTATCTACTTTGACAATCACTAACCTGGTACAACATCAACGCACCAAACATGTTGATATTAAAAATTTTGTTCTGAAAAAGTGGTGATGAGTTACCGTGTTCTTCATGTTCCATCAACCTCTCAACACAATGGAATCTTCACCAAGAGTTTGCCATCATCTCTATGTATTGAGTTTCCCACTAGTTTAAATATTCGACTATTTTTGTCTACATAAGCCTCATATAGACCCTTTCCGCTGGCGATCAATTTCCTGATCGGTGATATACATGGCAAGCTACGCATTCACTACTCATGTATGTTTGGATTCATATCTTACACCAGAAAGGCATCATTGCAAGTTCTAAACACATGGTCCCTTTTGCACATAACATTCCACTTTAAAACATACTCAATCTTTGAAAAAAAATCAAAATGCTTTCCTTCCTTTTCCCAAACACACTTTCAAAGCAAACCGAAACTCATTTACTTCAAACTTTTTCAACTAATTTCAATTCCATTCTACAAGGTTCAAATTCAACATCTTTAAACAAAATAAGCCCTAATCTGCTAGTGCTGAAGCCATAAAACAAAAAGGGGGTAACTAAAACTACCTCTAGATTGACAACACCTCGTTTGCAGGATCCAAAATTGAAATAAACATAACTAACATGAATCTTGATCTTGAAAGAAAGAAGAAATCAAGGGTGGGTTTTACGTTTAATTACCTCGTAATTGAGAGACTTGAAAGAACAGAATGATGGGTTCGTTGCCGGAGGACTGTAACAGTAACACTCCATTGTGAGATATCACAAATTAAATTCTCCGGCGATGTATAAAATATTCATTTCAAGACTTGAAAAAGAAATATCGACCACAGGTTTCCCGCAATATATCCATATGTTTTTTATTCCTAATTATCTTTTATTTACGCTTCTTAGGTTATATATACAGGTTTAAATAAAACACTATATAATAAATTATATATATGTTATAAATAATATATTAATAAAGTTATTAAATATAACAAACATATTTATTAAGATATAAACAATAGTATAAAAAAAGTTTTTATTATTCACAAATATACATAAACCTTGTTATATATATATTTAAAATATTTTAGTTTTAACAATGATCAGCTACAAACTAAACTGTATTTTAACAAAATTAAACCTTATTAAAATATTTAAATATATTAGTTATTTCTAGAAAGAAATTATCTTGATTATCTATACTAATAAAGCAAAATAAAATCTTAAATTCTAAACTAGTTATAGTATTAAACGAGAGTTATTAAAAAAAACTTTTTTTAAGTTAAGATTTACCAAAACTGTAAATTTATTGTAGTAATGACACATGGATAATCCTAGGTAAAGATTTTGTGGACATGCTAAAAAGTGATCATGTGGCTAATATTTATTTTACTTTATTAGATTAGATTAGATAATAAAAGTTAATAGAGAAATAGTTTTTTAACTCAGTGCGCGTTATAGTGGCATTGTACACGGCTCATAAAGTATAGACTACGAACTTGTACTGTTTTAATTAAAATGTATTACATTTGACCAAACTCTTTTCCAAATAAAATTTATGCTGAAACATAAACCAACTCAAAACAAAGATAAAAAAGGCATGTTTAGTAGCGTCGTATGTGCCATGATAAAATATAGATACAATCGTCCTGACTTGTTCCAAAATACATTTACGTCGAAATGTAGAGTAATTCGGATTTATACAGTCGATGAAAACGTATTATATTTTACCCGACGCGTTTCTAAATAATACTTATATCGAAACATAGAACAATACTTATATCGAAACATAGAACAATACAAAGTGTATATAAAAATAAACGCGTAAACGTTTTATATTTGATCTAACTTATTTTTTAATAGATTTTAAGTCAAAGCGTAAACGAATGTTGAATCGTAGACCATCTCAAGCTGCATATAATAATAAGAATGGAAACGTTTTATTTTTTATCTGATTCATTTCTAAACAAAATAAAAAAAAAAAGCAAAATAATAAAAAAGGAAGCGACACACAAGATTGAAGAGCTTTAAGTCCTTTAACCACCAAGCTCAAACCAAATGTTTTGTTTTACTTTCAATCCACTCAGTTTATCTGTTTTTGAAAACCAAAGTCATGTGTCATAATCCTATTAGTTAAAATGAGTACTCTCATAGTAAACGTATATAATTTATTTTGGGAAATATTTTTCTACAACTAGTATTAAAAAACTCATCAAGGATTACTATTAATTGAAGTATTATATTGATGAGTTGTTTAATGTTAGAGTCAAAGTGTTTGTTGCTGATAAGGCTATTACGAACCTGATAGTGGTCTTTCTTGGGAGGCTTGTTGTATGTTGACCTAAAACATGCTTTCAAAATTTTGAATTTTTTTAGGGGGTTGGGGGGTGGGGTATGGGAACACAAATTTGGTGCGTGTGAGTCTTGGTTGCACACATACCTATGATAGAATTCATGTGTGTATTTCAGTGTGTTATATCTAGATGGGCAGTGTGATATGGTGTAAAAGATGCACATGATAAAGTGGTATAGTGTGAATTCGTTTCTTTCGGTGATTCTTTTCGTGGTGTGAGTAATTGTATTTTTCTTTCTGCCGGGGGGGGGGGGGGTGTTATTTTTTCACTAATGTTATTTTCCATACAGAACTCTCTCAATCTCCTTAACACTTCACGCTTCTAGAAAACAACTCAAAGATCTATTTGTTGGAATTAGTAGATTGAGCAAGCACAATAAACACCAATTTGTTAATAATAAAACGATACAAATTACAAAGTTCTACATCTCTATTTATAATAAACTAATACCACTACTAATCAATCCCTTGATGTGGCTTTGCCGATGGAAGCATGTTTCATGCAAAGTGCCCATTGTTGATATTCAGTTTTTTTTAGTTTTCATGTATATGCCTCCTCCATACACATCGTCGCTCCGACGATGCTTCTTGCCATATTCTTTTCTGTATCAGCTATGTTTCCGGTCTTTATTTTTTTATGTATACGTGTATTGTTGTTACCGTTCAAAAAAAGTTACTAAGGTAGTTGCTATCGATAGAGAATATACTTTTGTGAGGAAGTTACTCTCATTAAATAACTTCTTATCTTATAAAACATTAAATAAAGATTTGTTGAATACACGATATTTAAAATTTATCCTTTTGTAATCTTGAATACCGTTTTTCTTACTTAGAGAATAATCAATGATTGAGGTGAGTTGTAATAGACAATTAAAAATAAAAAGATCCTATGTTATTGCTTGAAGCAAAAGTGTTTTGAGTTGAGTCAGAGAGTTTTTTTAATTGTAGGTTCCTTCTAAGGGGTTAAGGGTGTGATCTCGACTGAGAAACAGATCAATATGCTTGATTAACATAACAAATATCTTTTAAAGCAGGATTGTATATTTTCTGTTAAAAAAGCTATATGCCTATATTTTAGTTGGTGTGCCATGTAAATTAAAGAAATAGTAAAACCTTAGGATGTATGTGTATTCATTAGGGTTTGCTATTGAATTGAGTCTCAATTTTGAACATGTGTCCAGAATCAATCACACAACTATAAATGAACTTACTTTTATTGCAATTGAAAACTATAACTTAAAAAAACCAACTACAATAACTCTTTAATACACAATCATATACCTTGAACATGTATTTATACTACTAACTCTACCCGGCTAACAAGTATATATTTAAAACATTAAAATATTATTGATTATACATTATCTCTTTACAATTTAAACTAATTATATCCTTATCTATATTCCCCTCGACTGAGAAATTCCTTAACAAGCCAACTTGTTTATCAGTTATGAAATTAGACGTCAATCCGCCATTCAACGGAACACCTTTATATTGTGTTCTTGTGTATTTGGTTTGATTCAAATAATTGTTATTGATTAACTAATAAGATAGTTTCTGCTACTATTATTACAACTAATTAATCTATTGTATAAACTAAAATTCATAGGCCAAGATATTATACAATGATTATTGTAAAGTTATTCACTGTAAAAGTTTTACCATGGACGTAATTCAATATTGTAATTATATTCATGATAATATTACAATTGATCATAGAATGTGTCAAACCAAGAGATACTAAAAGAGAACAAGAGAGAAAGAACATAATATCGCAATAATAAAATATTAGGTGATCAATTGATCAATCACTCAAATAGAAAAACTTGCAAAAAGACAAATATTAATAAAATTATCATATTTGAGTGATTTCTTTATCTTGTATCCTTTTATTATCAATGATAAATTAAGTCATGACATGCTATTCAATCTCACTATAAGACATGTTTCTTGATAATGATACAAGTTAATTTTCCCATATTTTTTTTCTTGTATTAAACATGCATATATATGTGCAACGAAAACACATATGGTCACAAACAAGAAATTCATGTATCATGACTATTTTTAATTAATTGGATTTGGTTGCATTAAGTGAGTTCTAGACCCCGATTTTTATGTGTTTTTAAACTTTTGGGGCTTCCAGGCAGTTAGACTTCTCAAGTCAGTTACCACGTAAAATATAATATGATTATACATGTGAGGTTTGTTATAACAAGAACTTAATTATTTGTGTTTGAAAAATGTTAAAATATATGTTGTCCGGTATATACATATGCTAGCTTTAATAATCCATCTTTTACACATGTTGAATAAATAAACTTTTAAATAGAATGAAAATTAATTAATTATGAAAGATATTCTAAAATAAGATATGATTATAATCATGTATAAGTAAGGACTATAAGTAATAAAACAATGGTATCAACTTTTAAAACTTTTACTATTAAATTTTCTTTGTTTTTTTTCCAAATAAGAAATAAACATTTGTTTCAAAGCAAATTGTTTTTGAAAATGTTATTTTTATAATTTCTTTATTATAACTCCTACTTTTAATTATTTTTTATTTATAAGATTTGACTTTTTTTTAAAACATCAATTTTAAAATATTTTGTATTTTTTTAAAAAGTTTTCATGTTTTAAAAAAACTTCTAATTTTATAAAAATTTGTTTCTTTAGAAATAAAATTAATAAAAAAATATCTTTCTACTTTTTAATGCCTATTTTTAATCTTAAAAGGAGTTAAATAACATTGTTAGTAATTATTTAATTATGTAATAGGAGAGAGAAGTGAAAAAACTTTAGTGAGAATAAATGTAATGCTGACACATGTCTCCTGTAACAAGCAGGAAACCGCACCGGATATTATCCGCTATTTGGAAAGAATACCTTCATCACTGGTTTAAAACGCGTCCGATAGGGGAAGGTATCTAACCCCTTATAAAAAGACTTTTGTTCCCCTTCCCAACTGATGTGGGATGTTACATTCTCCCTCACTTGGGAGACCAGCGTCCTCGCTTGCACATCAGCCGGACCCCCGCTTTGATACCAACTGTTACAAGCAGGAAACCGTACCGGATATTATCCGCTACTTGAGGAATACCCCCATCACGGGTTTAAACGAGTCCGATAGGGAAATGTATCCAGCCCATTATAAAGAGACTATTGTTCTAAGTTTTAAAATAGAAACATCTACGCTAGTTACTCTTTTATTAAAGTAGAAAAATATGTACGATATATAATGTTCGAAGTTTTGAATGCTATCATTTAAATTGTTATCAAGTTTAAATGATTAATGGATTAGCTAATAAGTTAAAGAACTATTGTCTATAATATTATATTTATTATATTCATTATTCCCAAATAAAAAGTGATCTTAATATAAAAAATATTCTTATAACTAGATTAACTAGAAATGAGGTTTTCATTTGATCTTATTGTGTACACCACAAGAATTTAACATCTATCGACAATTATACATGTCTAAGTCAATAAAATGTTTTATAATGACATTAATTATAATTCTAGTTGTTATGTCATATTAATGTGTGAGAATGGCTTCTATATATGGCAAGATGTCTCAGTGAGGATGTCTAAAAGGTATAATAAAAAATATTTACACAAAAATTATTTATTCTAGTTGATGCATCCGAATTGACTGAAAATGTAATTTCACTCTTATAATTATATTAGCTTTGACAACTGAACAAAGTGCTTTTAAGTTATGATAAAAATTAAGCAAAGGCAACGCATGATGCTTCAAGAAACTACTGGAACTCAAGAAACTAGTGGAAGTTTGTAGAATACCTAACCTTGTTGATTGATGAATGTATGATAGTTGGTGATGGTTGATGGAATTAACATGATTATCAATTAATGTTTTTATAATTTTTTTCCTAAACGTAGCGCAAATTGAGAGAAAGATTTATTATATTTATTTATTTAATTAGTTGAATTATACTATCACAACGGATTATAAGCAACAGATTTCCATAGTATAAACCATCAAAATATGCTATTGTTGCAAAGTAGATTTGTTGGTTTAAAGATCAACACACCAATCTCCACATTTCCATTGTGATATATAGGATAAATTAGCAACCTCTTATGCTAGATGTATCATCTATTAAATAAAAGTACAGAGATGAAGTTACTGATTTAGTAAGAAAATAGTGTATGTTCACGAAATATCTATGGTTTATTTAATACAACCAATTTCCATTTTCTTCCATATCTTAACATATTTACAAATTCAAGAAGAAAACAACAACCAATATACAACTCATCTAAACAACCACAATCATCTAACAATTGAAGCAACAGTATGTGCCCATAACTTTAGATTATCTTTCATATCAATCTCATCTCCGACAGCAGGAATCTCCCACTTCATCACCACCGGTGGCACCTTTTTATCCTCTTTCTTCTTTATCTTTCGATCCAATTCATCCCATGCTTCTGAAAGATAAGGCCTCCTTCCACCACCACCACCATCACCACCACCATCACCACACCACCACCATCACCACCACCACCACCATCACACATCACCATCACCATCACCATCACCATCACCATCACCATCATCTTCACCTAATCTTTGAAGCCCAGGAAGAATCTTTATCAAGCTTGAATCTTTATCTTGTTCAGAGAACACAAAGCCCATATCCATGAACCCTTTAAGCTCTTCGAACTCGAGGTCCGATAAGCTCTTGCTCGACCCATGTCTTCTCTTCTTGTTCTTCTTCTTCATTTCCCGTTGTTCGATATGATCAAGATTGATTTGATCAAGAATTTTTGGTGTTTGATCTGATTCTTGAACAACTTCTGCTACTTGTTCTTGTTCTTGTTTTTGTATCGCGTAATCTTGTTTACGCGATGAGACGAGGGGTTTGAGGACTGTGGTTGGAGAGAAGGGACCATAGTTGAAACTGCTTCCAATATCATCACTTTGAGACCTTACAAGTATTGATCTCAAGCTTGAGAATTTAAGCTTGGGTTTACCCGTTTTCACGCACGAAACGCTTGGATCTTTCGTCAAGATTTCGTGATTAAACCAGTAGGAATCAAAGAGGATAATAACAGCTTCCGGGTCCATAAAGAAGATCAACTTCAATAATTTCTTTGAGGTGTAATAATGTAATACATGAGAACTTCATATTAGGGTTTGTACATATATAAAAGCTTTTATATTTTAGTGAAATGACAAAAATGCCCTTGTTTTCTTGTGGTTGTTACACAATACGGTCAACTTTGAGGGATGATTACACGTTTTAAACATAGGGGTTAAGTGGGGATTAATATAAAAATGGTTACTTTTCAGTTAACTAGAGTTTGATGGAAACTACACTTGAATAACATTAGGTTAATATGTTGGAATATTCGAATTTAATCATACACGGAATATAATATATAGCTTTTGAATTTTATAAGAAGATGGCTTCCATCCGCGTTGACTAGCTCAATCGTCATCCATGTGTGACACTTTTTACATGTGAAGAGTGATGTCTAATAGTATATTATGGTAGATTATTTGATTTTTGACTTAATTACACGGGTTCTTATGGTTAGACCTGATTTCACTTTTGGTCCATAACTTTATGAACTTACAAGGTTGGTTCAAAACTTTGCACAAACGTAACAACGATGGTCCCTGAAACGGATGTCCGTTAAGTTTTTCAATTAATATTTTAAAAATGACTAAAATACCCATGTATCATTGTCTTCTCCAATTGATTCCAGCAGCCCTCCAACTCCGGCAGCCTACCGCTGCAACGAAACCCACCATCTCCAATGATGGAGACGTTTATGGCGATGGCGATGGCGATGGTGGCGATAGAAGTTGAGCAGATCTGAATCGCATTACATAACTATCAGATCTGATGCAGAGACGGAGGTGGAGGGTCGCCGGAGGTGGAGGGTCGATGATGGACGTGGAGGTCATTGGAGGTGGTTGAAGGTGGTGATGGTTGAAGGTTGAAGGTTGAAGATGGTGGTAATTAAAGGTTGAGTGTGGTGGTGGTGGTGGTGGTTGAAGGTGGTGGTGGTTGAAGGTGGTGCTGATTGAAGGTTGAAGGTGGCTGTTGAAGGTTGAAAATGGTGGTGGTTGAAGGTTGAGGTAGTGGTGGTGGTAGTGGTGGTGGTTGAAGGTGGTGCTGGTGGTGACAGTGGTTGAAGGTGGTGGTTGATGGAGAAGAAGAAAGGTGAAAGGGGGTATTTTTGTCATTTCACACGTACTTAACAGCAAAGGGACCATCGTTGTTACATTTGTGCAAAGTTTTGGACCAACCTTGTAATTTCAGAGAGTTAGAGACTAAAAGTGAAATCAGGCCTAACCACAGGGACCACCCGTGTAATTAAGTCTTGTTTTTTTATAGGTTAATCATGGGTAACTAAATGCTCCAAAAGTAATTAACTAAAGTGTATTAGTTATAGGTTTTAGTTCTAACAACCTCCCTAAGTAAGGTAGCCCTTCTACCCTCGAAGAGGTGACTTTCAAGAAATGGACTCCACCTCCTTCGTCCTTACTCGAAGTGCACATATATGAAATATCAAGTTCGGGTATTAACTGAACTGGTTAAAGATAACATGATTAATATATTGTTTCTTCAGTAGTCGATTCGGGACTATTAAAGATTTGTAACATATTGCATATTTTAAAGTCAAATGTAGTAAAACTTGTATTCTTGTAAATCGATCTTGTATTCTACTATAGTCCGTGATTGTTGTTTTGTCCCTTATATACCTCTCTTTATATTACTATCTATTGTTTCTCTTGTGTATCATTTAGTGAATGAATCATTCAAGCAAAGTCATATGTACCATTACAGAACTCAAATCCTCACCTAATCAATCTTCCCCTTCGTCTCTTGTAACTTCACATTTGATCACCATGACCATCTTCAAAACTAATGTTCCATCTTCTCTTATAAGAACACCTCCAAGACCAACCTCATGGCGCAGTGGCTTTTCTGACTGACACTCAAACTCTATTAACTAGCTCGGGTGGAAAACCCGAAGCACTACTTCATGGCCTTGACCTCTACCAATTAATTGATGGAACATGTCCCGCTCCCTCACCTTCAAAAGATGCAAACGGGTCGCTCACGCCTCATTAGGGGCGGAGGTAGGCTTTGTGATATGAGGTCAAATGACCCCATTGAAATCTTTTAGTTATATAGTGTAGAAAACTTAAAATCAAAGCTTGGATAATTTGAGAGTAGTGTGATCACTTTCAGGTCGAAATTATTCGGTGGTTCATCCGAATATCTCAATCAGATAAAACTCAGATGTTGATCAAGATCAAAGTATAAATTTGTGTGTGTTCACCCAGACCCCTGCCAAGGGGGCATTGCCCCCTTTAAACCCCCATTGCTTAAGGGCTTCGCCTCTAAGAAGGTTTTCAATCGAACATCACAATAAACTCAAACAACTGTGTACTCCGTATTTCCTGACTTGTTTGATGGATATTATGATCACATTAATCATTAGTCAATTCAATTAAACTAAAATATCTAACATATATTATACACACCTTGAAACCTCACCCGTAAATGTTTTCGACAGTGACCCTAAAGGAATTATTTACTTGAAGAAATGGCTACTGAGAATTGAGATGTCTTCATGACTGAGCCTAATCTGAAGTTAGCCCATTCCTAATATGGATTGGGTCAATCATATTTATCAAGTTTTTAATTTTAGTAATTTTTTTATATTTTAAGAAACTACTTGTGTTATTTACCATCCACTGGTATAATAAACTCCTCAAAAGAGTTTGTTCGTTTAGTGGTTAAAATGAGTCTTTAGTCACATGTATATTTTTTGTGCGATTATTATATGGTAATTTGTATTTAGAAAAAATAAATTTAAATAATTTAAACAATAACCCATTATCTAATAATAGTTCATATCATCCATTTCACTAATAACCAATGTTGTAGAAATCGCAACGCGCTAGTCGGGCGGCGAGGTACTGACTAAGGATTAATCGGTTTGGAGATTTTATACGTATTTTTTATAAATTATATATATAGTTAAGATTAGTATACTTCAAACATAAATAACTAAAAATAAAAATAAAAATCAAGTACTTCAAAGATCAAATAGTTCAAAACATAGTAGTTCAAATGCTTCAAAGATCAAATAGTTTAAAACTGAGTAAATGGGTCAGATTTATAAGTTAATGTGGTGACTGGTCGCAGGTGGAGGTTGACTTTTAGGGGCTGGTCAATGTCGGCTAGGTTTAGGATTGAGTAAATGGGTCCAAATTATAAGTTAAAAGCACAAACATTTGCGTTGACCGATTTTGACCGCCTAGGAAAATTGCTCCGATTAATGCTGATTATTGCCGATTAATGCTTACTATCGATTTTTTGTACCGATTAGCTGAAATCGACAAGGTAATAGGCCGACTATCTCGGCCGCCTAGTCCGATTTTTACAACACTGCTAATAAGTTATAAAAAGCATCTAAATAGCATAACTATGATAGTTTTACCATCAAATATACACTTAATTTTTACTCAATTTAGTTTTGGGTTTTTCATTTGGTTTATAATCATCATAGTGCGCAAAATAGAGTGAAATCAAATGTAAATATTTAATCAATACTAGGATTGCCCTTAACAAACAGATGTGAAAGTTAAAAGTGTCACTAAAGGGTTTTTATTTTTTCTGAGAAGCATTTCGTAAACTCTTTTGTCTGCGCCGTGCAGACCATGCGCAGACATTGAGGTCAGGAGATTGTTTGTTTTTTAGAAGACATTTCATTAAAAACGTTTTCCTGAGGTCTGCGTGGAGAAGACACTACACATTCACTTCTACCCTCTTCTCATTCACTTCTTCCCTAATCAATACTTCTACCCTCTTCTACCCTTCTCCTTCCCCCTCATCTTGGCAGTTCCTCCGCCGCCCACTGCACCCACCGCCAGCCCCGCAGCCACCTTCGACCACCGCGAGTCCTAGCAGCCCTTCGGTGGTCCTGTCGCGTGCCCTAGTAGCTCTCCCGTGGTCCAGTCGCGTGCCTTAGCAGCCCTCCCGTGGTCCTGTCGCGAGCCCTAGCAGCCCTCCGGTGGTCCTGTCTCGAGCCCTAGCAACCCTTCGACGGTCCTGGTGCGTGCCCTAGCAGCCCTCCGGTGGTCCTGTCGCGTCCCGCCGCCGCCCTCTGGTTAGTGGTTTGGGTATTTCAAGTTTTGGGTATTTCAGATCCCCTCTTCTCGATTGAAGCTTCGATTTCCTTTGTTATTTGAACTGTTGTGGTGATTTTGCAGGTGATTGTGCTTAATTGTTCCTCGATTCTGTTTGTAGGTGATTAAGCTCAATTGTAATTGTTAGAGGGGTGTGTGACAGTGTGGTTATGAGCTTATAGTATAGTGCGTATTTTCAAGTTTTGCGTATTTCATAGCTAGTTCATGGTTAGTGGTTTGTTATTTGGTTGGGTTTGTGATTTGGTTTGGTCTGCAGAAGTTAAAAAACAAATATTTATTTTCTTGCAGACTGCAGACGTTTGATCCACCTCTTCTCCTGCAGATGTCTGCAGATATGGTTCGCAGACAGCAGACATTTTGTTGCTGAAAAAACAAACAACACCTAAGTAATTTACGAGTAATGATTATTATATTGGATAATATATTTAGTTTGTCTTTATTTTTATTATGGAATCTTATTTTATTATGTGACCTGACATGAACAAAACTAACTCAAATTTTTTTGATTAAGTTGTCAAAATCCAAGCACCTAAAAGTAGTGACTTCTTAAGAAAAAATTTCTTGTTCCATCACTAAACCTCATAAGAATTACCTGCAATTGTCTTGTCAAAATCGTCTTCTTTTTGGAGCCCTTGTCAGGAGTCCATCTCTCATAATTATAACCCTTATCACCGATGCCTCTTCATTTTATAAAGTTTGGCAAGTCCTTACTAGTACCTATGCCTCCCCATCCAGAGGCCACATCAAACAATCGTAAAACAAACCAAAATAATATTCTAAAATCCTAACCCAAACAATCATCGACTATATGCAAACTATCAAGATTGTCGTTAATGAGCGTTCCGGGAAAGAAAATGGATCAAGGAGATGTTGTTGACACCATGTTTAATGTTTTCAGTCAAACCATTTACAAGCCCATAACTAATATTATTTACACTTGCGATAATCCAATACCTTTCAATGAACCTCATGAAACTCATAATCATGATCTCTCCTTATCACAAAACATCACCGGTAATGGTCTCATCAGCCCGCTAGAATGTTCGCCTAGAAAACTGAACCTCCAGCTTGCCACCCCCACCAACGTCTACCACCGATAGCCGCCCCTTTGTAGAAAAATTTCAATGGTGCCATTAGATGGGTCATTGTCTTATTAACTATGATTCTTTTAAAATGCACATCCAAATATTTTATTGTCTTTTACAGGTCGCCAAATGTTAAATTATACATAGGTCCATACGATGAATGCTTAAACCGACACCATTACAAATTGGGTTTCTGATAATGGAGTTTCTCATCACATTACAAATGTCCTAAACAATATGACTTCTTGTACCGTATGACGAAACCAAAGAACTAGTAATTGGGGAGGACTCATTTCTACGAATGGCTCATATTGATTCTCTTATTATTCATGTTCCTAATCGTTCCTTAACTCTTAAAAATGTTTTATGTCCCATTATTATCCCAAAATATCATTTCTATATCTCCTTTGTATTTATCATCAAAGATCGTCAGTCCTAAACTCCACTCATCTGGAGCACGAGCACATAAGGAATATAAATATATGAACTGTGTTCCTCTATCTTGCATATAGTTTTCACCTTGCAACGGACCAACTCCATGACCTGGCACCATCGACTTTGTCAACCGCATAATAGAAATTTCAAGTTTTATTGTGTTTCATTCGTTATAATTTGTAAAAATTGTAATCCTTGCCACATCAATAAAATTCCAAAGTTACAATTACGAACTGCTTTGCTAACCCGGTATTCCATTCTCGTACTAAGCACTTAGCATTGGACTTTCATTTGTTCATGACTAGTACAGGAAGTTTTTCACATATAACTTACATTGCTAGTGATGACCAACTTGCTGATGTCTCATGAAACCATTCCTACTATTAGCACGTCTTCTATGAGTTGGGTAATCATATTAATTCTTACAAGTCCAACAAGTCAATAAACAGTTTTTAAACCTAACAACCAATTTAAAAACTAGCACATCTACTATTAGTTTAGTAATCAATTGACCTGATACTTTTCTAAACACTTAAAAAATTAACCTAAATAATAAAAATGTATTTAGAGAGGCAATTTTAAAAATTAAAGATTCAGAGGGACGATCACCCGTTGCACTTCTTCTCTCAAAATTCTTTAGAGTGACATTCCTCCTTGTGATCCACAATGTCAAAAGGACTTAATGGACTAACATTAATTGAATGATAACTACTAGAAAGACGTACTAGAGAGTATAGATTATAAAGATCCGATCAACATAGCCTTAGAGTCTCATAAACTCATTTAACTGTATAAAACAAATCATTTTTCTACTTTATTTTACTGTAACAATTATTGTTGTACTAATGAATTTTGTTTATACACACATGTAGGCTTCTATTTTAGTGAATCATTTTTACTTATTACATTTCCGAATTTTATAGACCGGACCTAATCAAATGTTGTGTGAGTTAGTTGTTGAGAAAAAAAATTAATACAAGTATTACGAAGTTAAAAGAGACCTAGCACTATGATTACTAAAGTAACATCGGTAGGGGACAAGATGGAGACGTAATGGTCAAACGCAAAATGGGAAGAAAAGTAAACAACAGTGGTTACAAAAAGTTTAGTTTTAATATTACCTTTATAGAACAACATGGTTTTATAAAGCATTGGGTAACATGCCACAGGCTAGGCAAGGAAAAAAAGAACATTACAAGACTATTAATGGGATTTATAACTAAAATTCACAAATAATTTTCTCGGTTAGTGTCGATTTCTGTGTTCGTACTAACAAATCATAAGATGAGATGTGAAACAATTGAGTCAAACATATTTTGCTCATGCTCGATGAATTAAATAGAAGAATTTAATATACGTGTTAAATATGAAACTTTTAAGTGTTAAATATGAAATGACATCTTATTTAACACACTTGGAAGCTCAATATTGTATCAATTAAGGATGGAAATTATTCTATTTCGCATTTTAAACCTAATCTAAACTTATTGGCTTATTCAAACATAAGGACTTATTTAAACATAGGAACTTATTCAGGTCATAAAACACACTTTAAAATTAAAGCTTTATATATAAGTGTCATGTTCACCCATAATCCATCACCTACTAAATCAAAATTGTTGAAACGGAACCATTGGAGTATCTCCAACACTAAACCATTCAAATGTTATAAACATATCATATTAGTTGTCAGATTGTCACATTAAATTTACATTAATCCTTTAAAATCACCATTTCCCTTCCAAAGTTACAACCTTAAATAATCATCCATGTATTCTCATATAATCACCTAGTGTAAATTTAATGTTACGGATCAAAATCATATATTACATAAACTAAAAATTTAAAATAAAAATTAAATAAAATGATATTTAATAACATAAACTACAAAGTAAAAATTACTAAAACTAACCTCGGTGTTCTTGTTTATCCTAACAAGATAAAAGTCATCTGAAAACCTAAAATTAATCGTTGTTGTCGTACGTTCTATCCAGACGTTGTTGTGAAATGACCTATATGTTGAACTTTGAGGCTAAAATTATCATGTTTTGTCATCATAAGATCTTTGATAACCAAGTCTTTTTTGTAACTTTAACGGTCTAAGCATTCACTAAGCAATATAAAAATTATACGGGAACCTAAATCTGTTGTTACTGGTGCTCGTTTGCATGTATTTGTGTGAGAGTTGAAGATGAAAGCCAAAAAAATTGAGTGTGTATAATAATGAAACAAAGACGTGTATTTATTGTATTTTCATGACTAATGATAATTTTAAAATATGAATCTTCTAATAAATTCTTATAATTCTTATAAATCATATATCACTGCTTTTGTTCTATTTTTAGTATGATTAACAATTTAAAATACATGTTTATTTCAAGTCTATAACAATAAACAATCGGGAAAGACCGGCAAAAAGTCTCGGCCGTTCTATTTAAAAAAATCATATTTTCAATACATTTTTTTAAATTATTACTTAAACAATTGAAACAAAAAGGACCATTTCAATATTTCATCAACCAGTGTTGTTACGTTAACATGTATGTAATATGTTCTAAAAGATAAAAGAAGACATTTAAACTAGTATTTGTAAGAAAATCTTTTACATTTCTTTAAATGTATGTGGATATATATATTAACCAAAAAATCTCATATATATAATATGTATCATTATAAGATATAATTTTCCATTTACACAATAATAATCACATACAATATACATAATTGTAAAAGAGGATGTATTCTAATAACCTAAATTAGATACTAACATATAATAATCATACTTATAGTTTATCCGGGGCTAGCTGCTTAAAACAATCCAAATTATGTACTTACATATAACAATCACACTTGCAATTTATCCGGTGGTACTCATAACATTTTATTTTTATTTATTTTTAATGATAATCTCACTTGTATAATCATACATATTATTACACTCAATATATATTTAATTCTATTAGGAGGGTATGTTTGATGATCAAAATTGAGGGGAGTGCGAGTTTAATTTATGATGATTTTGCAATTGTGAATATCCTTAGCGACATAAGCGAAAGTTAGGAACGTCACACATCAAATTATCAACATGAATCACAAACAAATGAAAATATTCAACATAGATCATACTCATAAATAGGATATGATGATGGTGAAATGAAGATAAACATCAACTTTATCTTATGTAAATAAAGAGATTACTCTCAAAGAGATAGTGTCACTACAAATTATTATCATCAGATAGGTCGTAGTTTAGATTAGGGCTACAGACTAACAAATGTTCAACAAACATGTCATGAACTATCAAACGAAAAGTTGTATGCGTTTGTTCGTCTAATAAGTGAACGGACATAAAGAAGACATTTTGTTCGTATAGTTAAATGAACAAACATTAACGTATATCACGCTCGTTTATGCTTGTTTACTTGGCATTATTTTGGGTGGATTTTGTATGGTGTTAATAAAGAATGAAAATGCTAATCTTAATCACAAATGAATTTGAGTTCTTTTTTGTTAATTTGTGTTTTATCTATGATCATTTATTCTCATAAATATTTGTTTGTGTTCGTTTGTGTTTGTTTAGGTTCATGAGTATTCATTTACGACCGTTTATATACATTAAATACTCAAACGAACACATACAAACACAAACATACTCATTCCCTTAATTATCGAACACAAATAAAAAACCCCATTCAACTATATATTCATGACCATTCTATTTGTCCAACAAAAACTATATATTCATTACCAATCTGTTTGTCCAACAAAAACCCCTAACAAACAAACGCAAACAACATCTTATTCATATTCACTCGCTTCATTTACACATTTACAGCCATAGTCAACACCATTTAACATCCAATCCACCAAACTAACAAATTATATTATCAGTTTATCACTAAACAACCAAAATTATACCCATCAAAAACCTAACGTGACAAGGGCAATTCAGTAATTTCCCGTCTACAACAGCAGTATTCATCCTCACTCTTTCATTATCTCAAGACACACCAAATGAAAGAGGAGCTGTAATCACATGGACTTGTTTCTCTAATGGGTCCTCCTTCTCTCTCCAATTCTCTTCATACTATTATGAGCTAATTTCATAAAGAAAAAAAAAACAAAATTGCTTCTTTTACCAGATCGATCATCTGAACACACCAATGGCTGATGATAAGGTATATACTACACACGTCTCTCTGCACAAATCCCTTTCAAATTCTTTGTTTTCGCCTCAAGTTGTTCTGTTCTTGCTTACGATCTGTTCTAAAATCAAGATTCCCGTGTGAAGAGTCGATTTACGTTGCTGATTTGGGAAATTTGGAGCCTTTTGTGAATTTTTTGTTGAATTAGGGTAAGATTGGAGGTGGGTTTGGTGCTGTAGATGTGTTGTGATCTGGGTATGCTGTAGGTTAAGATCATTGGGGTTAGGGTTTCGTGAATTAGGGGTATGGGGATCTGGTTGAATTTTGTTAGATCAGTGATGTAGGAAGGGAATTAGGGTTTTGGGGATCTCTGCGTTTTTTGATTGTGCTTTGATTTTGTTGAGCTGATTGATTTTGTTTACTGTATAGATTGTTAGAAATTGATGAAGTGTTACTTGATCTGCTGTATGATTATCTTGGAAAAGTATGCGAAAGGGAAGAAGTTGACATTTTGATGATAGTTGGAAAAATTTTCAGTTGTAGTCGTGTCTGTTATGTAGTTAAAACTTAAAACACCTGTTATTTTGGAATTTGTTATGCATAATGTTGGTATTTGGTTCTCCAACATGTTTGTTTGATGTACGGTGCAGGAAATGTCCGCAAAGGTTGTTGATGGAAATGGAGCTGAAACTGGTCACATCATATCTACCACAATCGGAGGCAATAATGGAGAACCGAAGCAGGTATGCCACAAGATATAACCGGCA
Source organism: Flaveria sonorensis (assembly GCA_025506505.1). NCBI lineage: Eukaryota > Viridiplantae > Streptophyta > Magnoliopsida > Asterales > Asteraceae > Flaveria > Flaveria sonorensis. The sequence continues at coordinate 59,488,745 of CM046434.1, read as the reverse complement.
TCCATGCGTAACTTGAATTTTTTTTTTACCTTTTTATGTTTGCCTTTGTGTTTCAGTTTTATAATTACTTTTGGTTTAGTTTTAAATTTACCATATTGTTTGGAATGAAGATTTGTTATGTTTTTCGTTGTTGTCACTGGCTCAAGTGTGATTTACGGTTACCATTTAATTGTGTAGACTGTCAGTTACATGGCAGAGCGTGTGGTAGGGGCTGGATCATTTGGAATAGTTTTCCAGGTATCTAACTAATTCTCAGTTCATATAAATTTGAAAACTATATCGCTAATCTAAAATGAATATTTTCATTCTAGGCAAAATGTCTTGAAACTGGAGAAACTGTTGCTATAAAAAAGGTTTTGCAAGATAAAAGATACAAGAATCGTGAGTTGCAGTTAATGCGAACGATGGCCCATCCAAATGTGGTGTCTTTGAAGCATTGTTTCTATTCAACAACAAGCAAGGATGAGCTTTTTCTGAACCTGGTGATGGAATATGTTCCAGAGACGATTTTTAGGGTTTTAAAGCATCACAGCGATGCACGCCAGAGGATGCCTCTCATTTATGTCAAACTTTACACATACCAGGTTAATTTTTTTTTTTCATTTTTGCAAGATTTCATGTTCTGTTTTTTCTGGTTATGGAGTTATAACATGTGGAAATCATTTATCAGATTTTTAGGGGGTTAGCTTACATGCATATGGTTACTGGAGTATGCCACAGGGACTTAAAGCCCCAGAATGTCCTGGTATGAATACATACTTTTTCCTTTCTCAGTATTCTGTTTTCAATCATTGGTCCTCATTCGTTTTAGTTTTCTTTTTTTTAACAGGTTGATCCTGTTACTCACCAAGTCAAGATTTGTGATTTTGGAAGTGCAAAAATGCTAGTATGTGACATTTCAACCCCTCTCACCAGATCTTTCAAGAAATACAGGATATGATTGATACTTGAAGATAGCTGTATGGTACAATGTGTTAGATAATTAGCAATGGAAGCCATAAATATTGTAATCTCAAGTCGTGGCGATGTTTTCATATACATATACATATGAAAATACACTGAAATGACTTGGATTACAACATTTATGGCTTCCATTTTTAATAATCTATCATAGCATACTATACAAAGATATCAAGTAGCATTCATATTATATAAACACGTGTTCTATTTTTTAAGTTACTTTCAGTTTGCTAATATAGAAGTTATTTTTTGTCCCTTACTATGTAGTCGAGACATGCCTTCACATTATAATCTATATTGCCATAATGATATTTCTGTTGTCATCAGGTAAGGGGAGAAGCAAATATATCATATATTTGCTCTCGGTTTTATCGGGCGCCAGAACTTATCTTTGGTGCCACAGAGTATACAACCTCGATTGATATATGGTCGGCTGGTTGCATTCTTGCTGAACTTCTTCTGGGGCAGGTTAGCAGATGCTCAAACTGTTACTTATGTGAAGTCATTATATCAGACCTAATCATCTTTTCTGGTTATTTCTAGCCACTATTTCCTGGTGAAAATGCAGTCGATCAGCTTGTGGAGATTATTAAGGTATGGTTTCTTGTCTAAACTTGGTAAACTTTCTTACATTTATATAACTTGTTGCACTCAACTGGTCAGGTTCTGGGCACACCAACTCGAGAAGAACTTCGTTGTATGAATCCAAATTACACTGATTTTAGGTTTCCTCAAGTAAAGGCCCACCCGTGGCACAAGGTATGATTTTATTTAGTTTATTATTCTTCTAAATGTGGTATTTGTGAGTGAGCAAAGTTATTATGATATCTAATCATATCTAAAGAGTAAGAAAGGATGTGCATGCGTATGTAGATGCTAAAGTTGTAGGAATGACTGAATGATACTGAGTTTGGATAAATGCATGCACTGTAGAGGTTTTCAAGTGATGGTTACTATGTTGTGGTGTCTATTGAAGGTGGGGTGTTTTGAATTGCAGGGTCACAAACTCACAATGAAGGGCTTAGGATAAGTTCTAAAGATCAGACTTATCCAACGATTGCTCTGCATTCTTATTGACCACATTACACAAACATTTAGGTTAGATGGGGTGGTCAGATCACGGATGGGTCAAAAAGAGTTTAACTTGAAACTGTCTTATTTTTTGGCACGATTGAAACCACCTGGGTTAACCTGCACCCCTTTCTTATGCATTCTTCTAAAAAGTTTATGAATACTTTATCATAAATTACAATTACAAAAACAATATTGCTACAACAATAATCTAAATCTTTGAATAAGACAATTTAGGAGATTGGATGCGCTTAAAATAAATTTTGGGTGACTTCCAACCCTTTTCCCTTTTAGCTAACCTTTGACCTGACCTGTGTAAGATATAAACATAGCTCAAATCGAGCCATTTATAAGAAGTGGGTTGAAATTGCCACCTTCAATCTAGTCTACCCATCATTTATGACGATTGATGGCCTGACTCTCTCAAGAAATGTTGTAAGATATTCAACTTACGCTACACACCCACAAAGCATATCAAGTTGTAAGCATTTAGTCATATCATCTTCTAGCTGGACACCAAGTTTTTATATTGTTGTCTGGTTTGGATTTGGATATCTAGTCCTATTTGCATCATCTTTCCTTTCCTAAACCTCTTCCATGAGCTTGGGTGCTTCATAGTGTGTTTAACTACATGCCATGGAGTTCCAAATGGAAATGTAATTTAAATAAATGCCATTGAGTTCTTACAATATTATATTTTATTTATAACATATATGAAATAAAGGATCAACATCATGATGCCAATTCTAATTGGTCATTTATCTTGTTTCAGGTATTTCATAAGCGGATGCCTCCTGAAGCAATTGATCTTGCTTCACGTCTCCTCCAATACTCTCCAAGTCTTCGTTGCAATGCTGTGAGCTTTACCACTCAACTATTTATTTACTTATGGATCTCAAGTTTTAGTTGGTCTATATCTTTCATCTGTATATGTGATCACAAATCGTTAATCTATGGTGGCTGAAGGCCATACTGCACATGTTATGTTATGTTCCAAATGGAATTAAAGCTTTTTTTCCCCTTACCATACAGCTTGAAGCCATAGCACATCCTTTCTTTGATGAGCTTCGGCAGCCTAATGCTCGCTTACCCAACGGTCGACAGTTACCACCTCTATTCAACTTCAAGCAGGAGGTAGGCGTGTGTTTATATATTTGTTAATAGACATGGTTTTAGAAAACGGTTGAGGCGTGCGCCTCGAGGCTTGCCTTGAGGCGAGGCGCCCAGAAAACGAGTTTGAGGCGGCGCCTCAGGGGGTTATTTTGTATGTGCGCCTCATATGGCTGAGGCGGTGAGAAAGGCTGCGCCTCAGGTGTGCCTCATGTGCGTCTCAGGGGGTTTTACACTTTGTTTTCGATGTTTTAGACTTTTTGTGTCAGTTTCAAACATTCCATGTCTTTTTAATGTGTGTTTTTTGATGTTTTTGATGAATCTTATGATGAAATTAGTCTGTATTTTATTTTTTATAAGATATATAATTTTTATATTTATTTTTTAATTCCGCCTTGGGCTTACGCCTCGGTTCGCCTCGAGGCTTGCGCCTCATGAGGCGAAGAGAACGCCTCGAGGCTCGATTCCCTACTTTTAAACCTTGTTAATAGATATGCCTTTTATCCGTTGCACTTTTAATTAGACACTCTCAGCATACATACATGTAATTGTGGGAAAATCCTACTATGTTAGTGTAGAAATTGCACAATCGACTGATTAAAACGGGGTTGGGTCACAACCTCATTTTTTTGGTGTGTCAGCTTATGTTGAGCCCCAACACTTTTTTTACCTAAAATCTTCATAGTTTCTCTTATAAAATTCAGTGCTGTAAAATACTGAGTAAAATTATTTTATTAGAATATTTGTCTGATTTTTTTTGATTAAATGATTTAGGAGGTTGTACACTTGTACGTGCTAAATAATCACTTTGTGCAACTCTGAACCTGTTGGGCCCGTTTCATATTTAGCAATTTTTTTAATTGGTCAGTTAAAGATAAATGATCCAAATTGGGCCCTTAGTAAGTAAATGGGTCGAAATTGCCACTCCAAGCTTTCTTAGTGTGTTTTATTATTAGAATTCTTTTGATCAGTTGAGTTCTGAGTTGTGGAAGTGTAATTTCCACACAGTAAATTGGCTTCATCTTCATATCCTTTTAAGTACTGCCTAGGGGGTTGGAACTAGTTTTCTTGGCATGCCATGATGCTCTAATGTGATATATTATACTTAAAGAGGTAGGCAAATTGTAAGATTCTTATTGGTTTGGAGATTTCTAAAACACTAATGGAGTAATGGTGCATCCTCTTACTGAGCTGTCTTAATTAATTGCAACCTTTTCTCTTCATAAAACACTTTTTTGTGTGTGTGTGGATAAAGTGTTTACTTTAACCTTCATTAAAGCAAGTTGATGAGCCACTTTTTGGACCACTAATTTGGAAAAATGGAATGATATACCACCTTTTGCTCAATTTGTCTAGTAAATAATCATTGTGGTAAGGACTTGCATATGAAGTGATCATTTCTATATTAGCAAAACGAACTGAAGTAGGTCGGTTCTTTAAGGACACTTAGTAATATAATAGTCTATCTTGATATGCTCTCTGACTGGATATCCCTTACCTTCCAAAGAGTAATTATTGATGTTGAAAGCAATTTATCACAAAGGTCTGTGTAGAGGTGGCTATTCGACCCATTTACTTATGAGTTACTTGATTCGAACTGGTTAAATAAGATCCAAAAAAATGGTCTAATGGGTCGAAAGTCGAAGCATTTTTAAGGAGCATACAAATACAAGCTCCTAAATCATTTTTTAAAATATAACATTACTAATCATATCTTATGCCCTAATTTTTTATACAAGGATATAACTAACGTTTGACTGAAGTGTGAGGCGGGTCACCTCTACCCACCTGGTTTTGTTACCTTGAAACCTGTTATATCTGAAATCTATATATATGGTCCAGTTGTCAGCGGCATCTCCAGAGCTTGTGAATAGACTAATTCCAGATCATGTGAAGAGGCAACTCGGTCTACAATTTGTTCCTCCTGGTGCTGTTGGTGGGACATAAAATACATATATAAAGATCTGCTGTGGGATTCCAACAAATGAAGCTGATGAAGTGGTATCGTATCTTCGTTCACAACCACAAGTACAGATTAAGGTTATCCTGTTCTCTCTCACTCTCTCTCTCTCTGCATTCTCTCTCTAGCCTGGCCGAAAGGAGAAAGTAAGGCCATTTTCTTTATAGTATGAACGACCGGCCCATTGTAGTAGTAAAAAGTAGAAGAAAGACCAAGGCAGAAGAACCAAAGACTAAAGTTTTGGCTGTCAAGGGTTGGTTTTATACTTTTGCTTCAATATCTGAAAACAAAACCATGGGAGGAGAGGACATGTTTCTTTTTTAATTGTGTAATTCATTCTGTAGTTCTTATTGTGTTTTAACTTGCTTGTGTAAATGATAACCTATTGTCTTGTTTTGTCCACATTTGCTTGTGCTTATGGTCTTGCATCTTCTGCCTACTCTCCTTACAAACTCTGACCCGTCTTGATGAGCATTGTGCAGTGTCCTTTTCGTCTCGCGCATGACTTGAGGTTCATTGGTCATCAGGAGAGTGGCCCCAACTCATTTCTAGTGTGATGTTGAGATGAGTGTGCCTTAACGTTAGAGTATCTAGAAGATAAGCGTCATGTGTTATGCACCTTAACATTTGGCTTATTATTAATGCTATTGTATGCCTCTGGGTGCATTGGTACAATAAATACATATACTTATAGAGTCATACAAACTAGTAGCAAATAAATTAGTGTTTTTTAAACTGTTGGGGGTTTTGACTAGCTCGAAAAAACTCAAGCCACTTGGATCAAGTCGAGTAAAAAGTATATTTGAAAAAACAAAAGAAAGCAAGTTAGCTCATCAGGTCATGTGTTAGCTTATATTGAATGCGGGTCAGTTTTAAGCTCAAATTCCAACTTGGTAAGAGCTAACTCATAATTTCAAGCTTAAGCCCGAGTTACACGTGTCTGACTCAAACTCGGCTCATGAACATCCATATCGTAGATGATGTAAAAACTTGACTGCATTATCATAAGATAATTTAAACTAAATGAGAATGATTCGTAGAGTTAAATCAATAATTAGGGATATTATTAAGTGGATTTTATAGAATATTTTTAACTATAAGATAAGCAAAAGTGATTTAATTTTTAATTAATAAATAGATACGTAATTTAAACCCTTCAATGAATATGTTATCAACTAAATAAATTATGCAATACAATTTAGTTATGAGATTCTCTTTAGAAGTATATAAACTTGCAAGCAAATAATTCCAGAATATGTCATTTAATTATTGCTATCATAGAATTAGAGTAAGAAAAATATTATTCTTGGACACATAGGGAGCATCACGGATAATATCAGAATATCATACGGCATATCATGTCAAAAGATATGCCAAAACAATAAATAAACCGTCACTAAGTATATCATATAATAATTTACAGCGACAATTTAAGCTCTGTATTTTCAGCTTTTACTTTTATTACTAAAGAAAATCTTACTCACATAATAAACTTCCAAGTTTAGATTCGATTTTCATTGAGTTTCACTTATATATCATATGAAAAACATGATGCTTGTAAATCTTTAATTGATTGTGCTAGTAAAATTATCCGTAAAAATTAAGAGTGACCTCAGTCAAATTAAAGTATTAAAATATAAAACATTTTCATCTAAGAAGCCTAACAAGTTTGAATTTCAGCCCTATATTTTGGTCCAACCTAATAGTCTGACTGGCCGGCCAAAATCACAAGTGAAATATCAGTCCCATTCAGGCTGGGCTTTTGGCTAACAGTAGCGATAAGTCGATAACTGTCTCATCATCCTTATCAACGATACCCCAATCACCATCACCTCCCTCCTATGTTAAAGGTTCATACAATACCCGGTCATGTACTTGTTAAAGGTTCTAAGTTCCATAGACCAAAATATCATTTCGCGCGCAAACATATATTCCGGCACACACATCACCAGAAAACACACACAAGCAAAGAGACTTTGCTCCTTACAATCCAATATAACCACCTATCACCACCACCACTAAAATAACCAATCTAACACTAGCAAATTCACAACCCATTTTACTGTTCTTTCCAAATCTTACCAGTAACTCTCAGCTTCAATTCCTTCCTGTCACCTCCAGAAAAGAAAAGTGCCATATTTCTCTGAATAATAAGACCATCAAAACTATCACGAACTTTTCTGTGACTGTCTCGTATGCTTCTAGGGACTCCTTGCCACGTCATCTTCCTCCCGTTGCCTCCAACTTCCAGGCTGTAGCTGTAGTTTTTTGCCTCGTCGTCATCTCCCATAAATCTCAAGAACGCGATGTAAACAGGTGCCATTCCTAGCTGGAATGCCTCAAAATGGAGACAGAAGTACTGACCATAGCAACTAAATACCTGAGATTCAAAAAAACATGATATTCAATGAATCTTGCAATTGAAAATAACAATTTTTTTACAGAACTCTTGTTTTTGATCATCAAATAAGTATCTAAAATACCTTTCAAAAAGAAGAAAACAAGGCCAAAAGATATATGAACAGTTTTTTGAGGAAAATATTACATTTTTTGGTTGAAAATATGGTTTCTTTAAACATGCAAGCGTACACACAAATGTAAGAATACATACTGGATTTTTTTGTCAACTACTAGAATAAAGAAATAAATCACTCAAATGGTATTGCATCTTGGTTTAAAAAAATGTGAGGTGCTCCGAGGCGTTTAGGCACAAAAGCCTAGGTGTGAGGCGTGCGCATCAAAGGCGTTGCTCAATGTACAGCAAAATAAGCTTTATTTACAATTAGAAGTTGCGTCTCTCTCATTTGTTTTACATATCAACCTTTTTATCAAGTAGATCTTTCATAAATTTTTCATCCCTTTGGTTGTATTCACATATGATCCTCATATAGACCCTAATGTTGACCAATTTTTACAAGAAGTACATGAGGTGTTTTCCTGAGCACCTAGCGCCTTATAAACCAAGTTTATATAGTTATGCAAATTGCAAAGGTACAAGAGAATAAGGGGACATAAGAACATAAAGATAACTGAAACTTGAACATACCGTAAGCATCCATGTTGCATTCTCGACCTCATGAGGGTTTGATTTGACATAACGATGATTAAAGGTACTGCCATTATGCATGTCGACTTTATGGCCGTCTTTCAAATGGGCTACAAGACATGGAATATCACCAATAACAGTGCATTCTGAGCCCGCATAAGGACAATTATAGGGTCGGAAAACACATTGGGATTCATGTTTTAACTTGCTGTAGTACGGATAGATTCCCACACACCCATAGCTCTGATATTTACAAGGAAGTGTAAGAGACGCAGCCACCTTCTCTAGTGCTAGACATCTGATGTTTCCTAGCTCATGTCTGCATGTTGGGCAACGGTTGTGCACCCGTGGTTTGCAACCAGAACATAATGTGTGACCGTTTGAGCACTATAACAAGAGAAAAAGTATCAGTTTACACAAATTCAAAAATAAGTGTTTATAAAAATGGGAACTTGTTATGATATTTTTTAACTTTTAATGACCTGGTGGATAGGAGGGTACATGGCATTCAAGCAGACTGGACACTCCAATAGGTCATGAACACTGCTATTAGCGAGTTGATTAGGTTTTGAAGCATTTTGAACAGGTTCATGGACGTGTACATGCTCTATCACATCCATTGCATCTTCAATTTGAGGAGGATCAACAACCTCGGGATCATCTCGCAAGTCATCATAATAACATATGGCCGACATGATAGGCTATTCCATCCACATATGCCAATAAAACCAACAATGTTAGCCAACAGATATACTTATATCATAAAGAGACATCCAAGCAGTCTTAGTAAGATCTGATTTCAATGCATACTACATGAATAAATGCAAAATAAACACAATTTAAAGTAGGAAAGTTCACATATCGCGAGGCACTTCTCGCGTTTTCTTACATTGTTCGGTTGTTCCAAACAAACTTCACAGTTTCCACAAAAGCTAGCATTTTTAGCGGTCTGATTCTTAATTTATCGATCATTTACATGATTAATCTACGGAACCTAGTAGCATGATTGCTCGTCATGATCATCACGACACCACATCAAGAATGATTGAGACCCTCATCACTCTTCAAAGTCTACCTATGATATACACATCTTCAATGGACATTAAACATCTGGAATGAAGTCTACTTCATATGATAACTCCACAATTCAACAAATAAGATTGAAGTTCATAGCTTCACAGCAAAATCAACCTCAATCATATGAAAACAAGCAGCAAATTCATAACCCAGATTACCAATTAACCATACACCTATACCACTTGTTTCCTTACAGACATACAATAACACTTCAAGATCACAAAACATACAAAAACTAACAAAACCCACAAAATCAAACTTCAAAATCCAAAAAAAGATAAACCCCACGAGGGATTTCCAATATCAAACACTTGGTATGCAAAATTCCCTGTTCAAACATCATCGTTCTTGAAATACACAACCAGCTGAAAAATCAGAACTTGAAAGCGATGAACCATAAACAACCGAAAGATCGAAAGAGGGGATAGAGGGTAGTACCTGTAGATGAATCTTGAAACCCAAAATTGGTCAAAAGAAACCTAATGAATGCTGGTGATTGGGGGTGAAATTGGGTTGTAATAGTAATAACAATAATAATAATAATAAATATGAAAGGGGAGAATTGAATGAGGAAGATGTGCAGAAATCAGAAGGAAACATTCAAATTAAAGTCGGTGGGAGAGAGAAGATGGAAGAAAGGGGTTGGGTATTCAAGAGGAGCGTCAAGCGTGTGCAGTAAGGACAGAGGTTCTCGAGAAGATACAATTTCAAAGTTCAAATAAGCCAAAATTTGTGCTTGTCTTGTTTTGATAATATTTTCAAATGCTAGTGAATGATATTATTGTGGTTTGTTATTATTATTTTTAACTTTAGTCAAATAACTTAATTGGAGAACAAGTCTACCTACAATTGATAAGGATTTGTGTTAGTATTGGATAATGATGGTGTAAATTATAAGAAAAATAAGAGTACATGATTGGTGAAAGTTGTACATAAAGGTTGATGTGTACAAAAGAAAATTGGTTGACATAGACACGATATACGTAAAAGTTTACGTTAAGTCATAAAAAAAGAGTGTATGGTTGTTGAATTAAACATAAGGTAACAAGAAAAATATTGTAATATGATGAACAATAGAAAAGGATGTAGAACATGTGAGTTAAATAAAATTGTCTCTAACATATGATACATGATGTTTAGGAAATCAATCTTTGGAAGAGGTATGTAAAACTAAGGTCATGTTACACATTTATTATTTACACTTATACAATCTCTTAGTCGGTGTTTATGTTGGCCATGGAAGTTTCTTCTCGTGAGACTCTTTTAGGAGATGCTAATTGGTTTGCTTTGTTCTGTTAAGCATTAAACTAGACATTATTGTCAAGTCGTATATAAATCAACAGTGCAACCAAACCAATTGGTGTGTGAATTTACTAAACATCAATTAGCATGTCTAATAGGGTGTTTTTTGCTAGGGCATAAATTCATTGAAGATGGTGAATGCATGAGTTATGGTTTTATTAAATATAATCCAAGGGTGCAACAGTGTGACACAAGTGAACTTCGTAGCATGTATGCAATATATATTAACTTACAATCTATAGAAAATCTAAACAAACTATTGATGTTGCCTTAAATTGCTCGCGTAGCTAATATACATGTATAAACATACAATAATAGTGGCACTTGTAATGTTTTAAGAACCTTAAAGATAACACACAATAACTAGTCTTACATTGTGTATTGTATGATGCCTTACGGCCCACAACAATATTTGTGAATCATGTTAAAAGTAGCATTTAAGATACATACAAGTTGTAAATTTAAGGTTTCGATAAATCAATGTTGAAGGATATATGGTTTCCAAGTACAAACTTGTAACTTCTTCCCTCACAATGCAACAGAATACTTATACGTTATATTTTGTTACACAAATATATCCCCTTTAACCAAACGGTAAAGTCTACTATACCTAAAAAAATATTGACATGTGTTAAACTATATCTATGTAGAAAAACTTATTAGAATCTACTAATCTCTATATTGATAAATAAAAATAAATCTAAACACTTTTCACCGTTTTAAGTCACCTAATAATTGGTTTTCCCGCTTCTATCTCCACTTAATTATGAACGTTATAATAGCTATTTATTAAATGATAACTTTCAAATATGTTAACTTCAAATTTGCAATTAACCAAACGGTAAACTCTACTATACCTAAAAAAATATTGACATGTGTGCTAAACTATATCTATGTAGAAAAACTTATTAGAATCTACTAATCTCTATATTGATAAATAAAAATAAATCCAGACACTTTTCACCGTTCTAAGCCACCTAATAATTGGTTTTCCTGCTTCTCTCTCCACTTAATTATGAACGTTATAATAGCTATTTATTAATTAATAACTTTCAATAATTAAACTTTCAAATATGTTAACTTCAAATTTGCAAATATATGTAATACATGTGTTTATTCAATCTGTATAATACACTATATTAAGACATAACTTTTTATATTATTAACCATGTAACAGTAAATTTATTTAACCGTGTATTACACGGGATTGTAACCTAATTAAGGACATAAAGCGATCAGAATTTTATAATTTCTAAGGGGAAAAAACCAATCGGAATTTATAAAGGTTTAGGGGAATTTTAATTAAAATTATGTCGTTGTCTATGTTTAAAGATGCTTATAGAAGACTTCAAAAAACAAGTTATAATTCACAAAAAAAAAAAGAGTATATTATAATTTTTAAAAAAACTTTACGTGCTAACTATAATGACGTAAGAGAATTTATCAAATTGACTACTTTACCAATTAGATTTTTTTATTAAAATAAGGAGGTAAAAGTACCAAATAGTTTGTATTGTTTTAAGTATTTTACGCGTAAATTTTTTTTATTGTTGACGTTTATTTTTCACAATTCAAACATGGGCATACAAGAAAAGTCAATTTATGAAGTAGATAATATAAAAATATGCACATGACAGAAATTTAGTGTTAAATAAACTCTATACAATATTTAATTGAATTCACTAAATTTGAAAATAAGTATTTGGAAAGAAAAGTGAGAATAAAAACCTTTTTCAGTTAATTACCTAGATAATTTATGTTAGTTTGGCGAAAATAACAAGTTTAAGTAAAAAATATGGGTTTTATACATTAAATTTTGTAATGTATTTAAATATTAAGACTAACTTATGTTAAATTTCCATTAAACTAGGGTAAAGTGACCCTTATAAATCATAGGCCATCTATGTGACTAACTTAATTTTAGTTAGAGGGACCGGTTTGTAATTTACTTAAAAAAGTCTTAAAAATCACCATCTCTCACCACAACCACCACTAGCCATCACCACTCACTACTACAGCCATCCTCTTTCACGTTTTCTTGGCCACCACATAACATTTGTAACCACCCTAAAATGTACTTCTTTAATCAAAAAACAAAAACCCAATCACCACCAAACTATGCCACCACACCACAACCACCGAACTACACCACTGCCTCGTACCACAACTATCATGCACCACCACCTGAACCCCCCAATCATCGACACTAGAAGCCAAAAACCTTCATCAACAAAAGAAATAAAAAATAGGTTAATTGGTGGATTGGCGCCACTTAATTGGCTGACAAGCAAAACCACAACCCTTGTTCAATCGGCGATGTCAATTCAATGATTAAAGTTTGGTGGGTTACTTAGTCAGCATGATAAGGGGAGGGGTTAGGTTATGAATGAAGATGAACGGGGAAAGAATGGAGGGTTGAGTTACCTGACTGGGGTGTTTCATGGTGATATTGGGTGGAGAAAGGAGATGGTTGTCCGATGGCGGTGATGATGGTTGGGTGATTTTGAGGTTTATATTTTTTGGGATGACGAGAGAGAAAGAGAAAATAGTGGTATTGATGCAATTAGGGCTGCAAACGAACTAAACGTTCAGCGAACAGTTCGTGAACTGTTTGGCGGAAAGTTCGTTTATGTTCGTTCGTTTAGTAAATGAACGAACGCGAACAAGAAAATTTCGTTCGTTTAGTTAAACGAACGAACATGAACACAAGCCGTGTTCGTTTGTTTATGTTCGTGAACGTTCGATAATATGTTCGTTTATGTTCGTTAATGTCCGTTCATGAACGTTCGATAATATGTTCGTTAATATGTTCGATTATGTTCTTAATTTTTGTGTTAGTTATTTTTATGACAAGTATGTTAAGTGTTTTTGGATATTTTTGTTACATGTTTATTTATTTTTTGTAAATTTTGTGATGAATATGCTGATTTTATTTCTTAAATAAATATGTGATCATTTGTATTCGTTTGTGTTCATGGATTTTTTTGTGTTCGTCATGTTCATGAACATTTGTCTGTTTTGTTTGTTTTTGTTTTTGTTCGTTTGCGTTCGGTAAGTGTTCGTGAACAGTTCATGAACATGTTCATTTCCTTAATGAACGAACACGGACAAGGAAACCCGTTCGGTAAGTGTTCATAAACAGTTCATGAACATGTTTATTTTTTAATGAACGAACACGAACAAGGCTTTGTTTGTGTTCGTTTGGTTCGTTTGCAGCCCTAGATGCAATCTTAATTTTAAATTTAAAATATTTAGTTGTTTAGTATTTTAAGTTTAACACACAATGGTCCCTATAATTGAAGGAGAGTTATTACGTAAGTGACCTATCTTGTTATAAAAAAGGTATTTTAATCAAATCACTCTAATTTAAGAAAATTTATTGTTACTGCCTAAACACATTACAAAAAGGGTATTCTAATCAAATCACTCTAATTTTAATCAATTGTGTACTTTTAATCACTAGCGAAGCTTCTTATGGGTCGGGGGGAAGGGGGGCTCTTTTTTTCGTCAGTAGTGTTAATTTTCGGCTCGACGGTGTAAATTTTCGGTCCGGTAGTGGGAATTTTTTAATAAATATAGAGTTCGCCCACCCCTAAAATAATTTACTTTCGCCCCCACCCCTCCTAAGGCGTGGTTCAAACTCCGTCACTGCTTTTAATTATAAAACACAATGATTGATAACAAGTTTATATAATTTATAGAAACAATGACAAAAATACACACAAAGTGATCTAAAACGTAAACCACAATAATGAATACATATAACAAATGATGTAAATCTATACTTAGAAATAAACAACATCTTTAGTGGCACGTGTCCTTTTCTTATGTCTTCATTCTTTTGATTTTCCGCCTAAAAATGTATCTATCCTTATTATTAGTCATAATTCAGTTGAATAAAATCAACTATTACTATAATTACAAAAGGAGTTTTTTCTTTAAATAGTATATATAGAAAATTTATTTACTAAAATAGGTGTTTAAGGAAGTGTTTTTTTCTCACTATAATGGTATTGGTTAAATTTATTTTATATTAAAATAATATTATTAAATGAGTCGAGTGCAAACGTTAATAAAATTGTAAAATCATTTGATTTATATGTCGTAATTAAAAACAACAATTTTTGTAAAACTTATTTTTGTTTTTTTAATTCACTCAGACTTAATTTTAAATCGTCTTTTCATATAGAAAACTTAAATTTTCTTTCACTATAATTTTGTTTCAATTTCATACAAAAGTAGGCACATTTGTTTTTTTTAATTCTTTTTAAAAATATGTATTTTTTAAAAATGTTTTTAAGTAGCTTAAAAGATGTAATAAGAAAAAGAATAAATTACAAATATTATCCTTTAAGTATCATCAAAATTACGAATCTTGTCCTTAAACTTTGATATTACATTGAGCGTCCTTTATTTGAAAATTTGTTACGTTTTATGTCCTTTACACTAACTGAAGTTAACTTTTTCTGTTAAGTTTTTATTAAGTGATATTTTTACCCTTAAACTTTAAAAGACGAAATATGTAATTTATATTTTTCTTGTTTCTCCTTTTCAATTCTCATCATTTTTATACAAACTATACAAACTTATTTTAAATATTATTGATTGATTAATTTTATTTTTTTATAAAATATAAAGTTGTTTATAGAACTTTAGTTTATTATAATCTTTTTATTTGTTCGGTTTAGTAATTTACTTCTTTAAAGTTTTAATTAAACAAGTCACATAGTTATTTTTTTGTAAGGAACGAAGTTATTTAAAGTTATATCTTTTTTTTTTTTTTAAAGTTTTAGTTCAAAGGTAAACCAATTCAATTTTATAATACTATGCTATCAACTTAAACTAAAACCACAAAATCAGAAAATAAAATTTAAATGATCTGGTTTTAAATTACTTTGTTCTTTATAATTGTTATGTAACTTATTTAATTAAAATTTTAACAACTTAAACTTATTAAAAAATTAGTTAACACCACACTATCAAACTTATCCAAAATTATCATCGTAACATCTCATGAAACATACAATAACTCAAAAAAACATACCATGTCTAAAAAAATAATCATTATATACACATAGTTAATTATTTATTACCTGAAATATGTCATGAATCATACTATGATTTAAGAAACAATATGGAGAACATTTAGAAGCTTCTTAACGTTATGATATCAACCAAAATTTGGTAGCTCTGTTTTTATAGACATAAATGAATAATATTGGAATTAGTTATGTTTGATTTAATGTTTAATGGTTAGTTATGTTTATGTTTATGCTTTAATTATTATATTTTATTAATTCACGTAAATTTTGAGTTAGTTTTTGTTTTTAGTTTAAAAAAATTCTAAGTTCTCTAAATTTTATAGATTTTACTAAAAAGTAAATAACTAAACTGAACATTATAATAAATAAAAGTTCTATAAATAAAATTATATTTTATAAAATATAAAAATTAATTATCAATAATATTTAAAATAAGTTTGTATAAAAAATATAAGAATTGAAAAAGAGAAAGAAGAAAAGTATAAATTACATATTTCGTCTTTTAAAGAACAAGGGCAAAAATATCATTTAATAGAAACTTAACAGAAAAAGTTAACTTCATTTAGTATAAAGGACAAAAAACGTAATAAATTTTCAAATAAAAGACACTCGATGTAATTTTTAAATTTTAAGGACAAAATCTATAATTTTAGTAATACTTAAAGGATGATATTTGTAATTTACTCTAAGAAAAACTATTTTTAACTCATTACAAAGGGCATTTTTGATAGTTTTACCCCAAATCACGTTATGTTTCAAGTTCAACTCACCGATCATTTTATGCCTTTATTGATCTATTTAATATCATTAACACCTCAAGTTTTAAATCACAATAGCTCTTCTACAAAGTCTAAATTCAATGCTCATATATACAAATCTCGATTGCAATAGTAGAAATGGTCCGTACGATTTAAGGATTTTGATTTTGATTTTGATTTCAAGATAAACTTTAGTATTTTGGTTTTTTACATCAATTTGACTTATTTATGTTTTTGTTTATGAAAGCATGAAACTTTGATTTAGTTTTAGTTTATGTAAGTATGAAACTGATTTAGGTTTTTGATCAACAAAAAGAGAAAATTACATATATGGTCCCTGTGGTTTAATCAAATTGCATGTTTGGTCCCCAACCTTAAAAATTACAAATATAGTTCAAACTTTTGTATAATCATTGCATGTTTGGTCCCTGGCATCAATTCAAGCTCTATATTACATTAGCTCAAGTTACAAGTAGACATAAATTAAAATTAGTAATATGAGACAATCATTGTAAAATTACAAAAAGAAGATCAAATTTTGTATACAAAGAAGTTTTCGAATATTAATGGATGTTCTCATTTTAATAAATTTGTTTATTACCTAAAGTTCTTTTTTATAAGTTTATTTTATTTCATATTATACATTATTTAGACTTATAAGTATTGATAAAAAAAAGCTAATAATATCAGATATAGATGATTTAAAAAATTAAACATTAAAATCGATATACAAAGTATTAACAATAATATTATGACTTACGAACCTTTTTAATCAAAACAATTTTTAATGATTGAACCCGTGTATTACACGGGTCTTTAGTCTAGTTACAACATATAAGACATAATGACCTGACATATTTGACACAATGATCAAAATGCCCTTATTTTTAAAACAATAGAAAGACACATGTTAAGACCAAATTCTTCTTAGACTTTTTAGATTAATTATCATTTTTATTATAATCCTACCCGTCTGATTTTACTCCCTAATATATTAAAGCAATAAGCCATGTGGCAAAATTTGAATGGTAGTGAAACTATTTTAATGTTAATTTTTAATCTACGTATTTAAAATTTCATTCTATAAATACTTCGAAAAATGGATGTTACATAAATTTGTGTTTTGCATAAAAGACCTTGAACCTTTGTTGTGATGTTTGTATCCATGATCGAGTTTTGTTGTAAATTACCATTTCATTCACATTTTTGTAACAATATTTTATGTTAGGAGCCGTTTAATTTATGAAATTCTTTTAAATTGGAGTCGAAATGTTTTTCAATAACACTAATGTTTGGTTAGCACAAAAGAATTTGGATGTTTTTAATCATAGAAAATTACATAATATTTTTATGGTTTGATCATATTGCAAATTTGGTTTTCATATTTTAAAAATTACAAATTTAGTCCAAACATTCGTTAAATAGTTGCAAATTTATACCGTTAGTGTTCGATAAATCTAACGATGTGAGGACTAAATTTGGCATATAATCAAACCATAGGGATCATTTGTGTATCTATTCTCTAAAATTAAAAAGAAATAAAAAATTAAAGAGTTTAAATAATCAAATAACATGAGTAAAAATTTAAAATTAAACTCTAATATACAGTTAAATAATAAGAATGATCATACAAATTGATGAGACCCACATTCAATCATCTTCCCCCAACACCCTCTACTTATTCGGCTAGAATCAATGAGGGTTTGAGCTTCAAGATCAACATCACAAAGAAACATGAATATTTCGAATTGACTATATTTTTTGCTTTTTTAGTGTTAACTACCAATTAAAAGACATATCTTTGCCACTTTATATCAAAGGAGATATATTGGTATAAATCATCCGTCTATCACTAAAATCAATTTTAATACCATTTGTTATTATACTAAACATACTCAGCTTCTTTTCATTACTAAATCTATTTCATCTTTTAAATGACATACAAACTAAATACTAAAGGATTTAAATATCTATATTTTACCATCATCTCTATCATATTCAGTAAAACACTCATCATCAACATAGCATTTGATAATCCAAACTCTAAAGTCCATAACTTCTTTGTCAAGAACACAATAAAAGACCTAAATATAACCGATAGCAATTTGCATTTGTACACACCTTAAATTGTCGTTATAATTTAACTTACTAAATCCACACCCATGCCCGCCCTAGTTAAGGTGTATCGTTATTTTAGGGATCGATTAAATGTATCCCCTAATTTATCCCCATAAAGCATTACTTTTATCTTAAAGAGTGAACGTAATAATATTAATGATGGTGACAACTTGAATGAAAAAACGATGCAATATGTATGAGGACCACAATATGTTTAGTATTAAATAAGTAAGCCCTCTTATGAAACATTGGACCCAAAGTTACTCTTATAGTAAAAAAAAAAATTTAACTGTCCTTGAAAATTTCCTTAAGAAACAATACAAGTGGATTGTTGAAACAAATTAGTACTACCGCTTATATATTATAATTAACAACTAAGTTATGATCTATGCAAGCACGTTGTTTATAATAACAATATAGTAAAATATTATGACGTTTTTATAATTAAAAAGAACTTATTTGGTTTGATTGATTTAAATACAAGTAGCAGATAGTGTAGGTGTAGGCGTGTAGCCCTCTTCGAGATGGATTAATCTTCAAACATAAACCAAAAATTCAAATACTCAAACATTCTGTCTAAACTAGAACGTTAAAACACACATATATATAGACTAATTACGTCCTATCCACTAAGCCTAAATAACCAAATCACCCCCACCTTCTAGACCGGCCCTCTTTATCCCGCCAAACCATGTTGACTGGGTTTGCCTCGACCCGACCCAGACTGGCCCATTAGGATTGTATCATCATGTGTTTTTATAATATTAAAAAGTCATTTTTATCAAATTTTGACTCACAAATTTTGTTAGAGTTTGAGCATTCACAACCCATTCTCTATATATCTGTGAGTGCGTTCTCTATATTATAGAGAATGATTATAAGTGGTTGTGAGTGGAGGATAGAGAACATGTTACTATTCATCTTTATATTTGGTTTAACACCGTTCATCTCTATAATTTTTTAATATTTGTTGAAAGTAGTTGTGAGTGGAAAGAGAGAAAATGTAATGATAAAATTATAAAAATATTATTTAATTGAAAAATAGAAAAAAAAATAGTGATTTTTTAATGTAATTATAAGATGAAGATGAAAAATGAGTTGACGGAACTAGAAATCACTTTCATATAGATCATGTCCAATTAATGACTTAGAAGAGCTGATTTGATTTTCTAGGTTTTAGTTGCTTTATGTTATATAAACATTAATAAACCAGTTAACACTAATTCTAACTATTTAAAGTATTATATAACATAACACCAAACCAATAAGTTACTCGAGTTAAATCGAATTGAGTTTTATGCTACCGAACTATTTCAACTCGAATGCAAACATGACGTAAAAGCTGTTTGGTAGCCTTACAATAATTTCATTAAAAGATTACGTCTGAATCAATCGAATATAAAATGTTTTTGGTTCACATAAATGATTCATTTTAATGGTTCATAAAACTTTTTATTAAATAAATTTTAAAACATGCCGATTGATTCAAATCTTATCTCTTACTTCGTCGGATCTCTTAATGTGTCGGTACAAGATCGTCAAACAACCCGTAAATCCGACTTTACAGATGACGTGTACACACCACTTTATGAAACATGTGATAGGCGGTGGCTAAATCTTCTTCACCGTCCCTCCGAAAGTAAAACCACCGTCGGTCACATGGACGGAAACACGCAAAAGCTCCGACGGTCATCAAAGAACTCTTCATCTCGTTTTACTCATGTTAACAATCTTGATGACGGTTGTTTGATGCATATCTTCAGTTTCTTATCTCCAATCCCAGGTATATTCATTCGATCTACATTTTCCAACCCTAATTTCGTTTTATCCCCAATTTGTAACAAGATTTCCGTTTTCAACTTCTCATTCCATCTATTTGATACGTCATTTGCAACAATTTCACCATTTGGGGTTTCTTGGTTTGCATTTTTTGTGCCTGTTGTTCGACTTTTTAGGGTGAATTTGATTCGAATTGCTTGTATGGGTTTGTTAAAAGACTATGTTATGTTGTTTTTGTTGGAATCAATTTTACGCCTTTAAATTCTTTTACTTGTATCATAGATTCCTGTTGACCTTTGTGCTTGATTAGGAATTGGGAGTTTTAATTACAGTTTTGATGCTTTCTTAGGAATTGTGGGTAGTATAGGTGATGTAGGTCGTCCCCTTTTGTAATGGTTTCATTAAGATATAGTGGCACTTAATATGGACATATATAGCTAAAGAAACTAAATCATATATATTCTTGATGCTTAATGTGGATGGTATATCGAGCAATTGAAGACTTGATCATCTATACTTGTGTTTTTGGTGGGCTTGTCAAATCTGTGTCTAGTTATTTACGTGGTGGAACTTTCAATAGATCATTCCAGGCCCAGTTTGGCAATTTGTTATGGATTTAAGTTAGGGTTATGTCCGATTGGTAGAACTTTGAGCATCATTAGTTCCTCACACTCGTCATTCTCTCTGACTTTTCTTTTATCTGCAGCTAGTTAGGATTTTTCGATTTTTAGTTTATCTCTAGTTTAGTTAGTTGTTTTAGTAATGGAATGGGTTTGGTTGATTGTTTTGCCAGATCTTTGAATTCAGTGTGTTCTTTCTCTTGGTTTCTTTTTCTTTTGGGTTTGTAATATTTTCTGATATGGTTTGAGTGTATTTTGTTGATATATATTAGTTTATTTTGCGAGAATTTAAGTAATTAATTATATGAGCCTTTTGTATTAAGGAAAGAGTTATATAGTTATCTGTGCTATTAATAAATGTAAGATTTTGAGACTACATTGTGGTTTGGTACATTATCCTATTGGTTATCAAAGGTCTCAAGTTAGAATTCAGATTCCAGTGTTTTCAGCCTTTAGCCACCTTGAAGGCCACTCACCTGTGCAAATTTTGTTTTACCTTATCCCATTAGTTAACAGTATATTGGTGGGGTCTAGTGGGTTTCCCAGTAATGGGTTCTTAGGGTCACCAACAAAAATTGGGTTTGTTTAACGTCCAATAGATCAAATGGATTAAGTTAATCAATTTAACTGAAAGCCAACCGGTCGAAACTTGAAAGCCACCCAAAGTGCATTCAAAATGCATAAATTCTCCTCAATGCTTTATATAAAAGAAGTTTGATGTTTATTTAATAATCTAGTTTTTGTAATCATATGTTATGCATTAATTAATTATTACAAATTTACAATTGAAAAACATGGATAAAAAGTGTTCTTTGTTGGCACAACCCAATCTATCTCAATCCGTAGGTAAAAATTTATTGTTTTGGCATGTTACCCAACCCGCCTGATCTGCCCTTTTTGCCACCTCTGATAACCTTGATCTCTTACAACAACTCCACTACCTTCGTTCTAAATCTTTTTCCTCTGGAAGCAGGAAATAGAAGGCCTAATATTGAAGAACACAAAAACACTTTTAAAAATACGTTTACCTTCATCAAGGAAAAAAAAATCAAATACTAAGTTCTTAAGTACTAGGTAGAAGTGATAAGTCAGGTAAAACCTACCTGCTCATTCTCAAGATGCCTAGCAGTATACAAGTTGCCCCGTCAACCATGTGGTTAGTACTTAGTTTTAAAGTAAACTAAGCTTATAGATAATGGTGTTATGGGGTTAAGGTTTTTGGTACGATTACTCTAATAGATGATTGAAATGAACCTATAAGGTGCTGAGCACATGATTTATTAATTTGGTCCGAAAGGAATTGGTGATGAGTTAAAGGTAAATTAATGAAAGGTATTGGTTGTATTGTCTAGGGCATATACAATGCCATTTTTGGTATTGTTGACCGTATCGTAGCGGTTTTCTCTTACATTTGGTGAGTAGTAAATGCTCACATGATCTATAGTTACCACAATGAATGCCCAATAGTTAAGTGTGTGAAATCACAAACATGTACCAAAAGTTAAATCCGCCTTCCGTTTCAATTAGGTGACGTCCTTTGACTTCGATTGTCAAAGCTTGTTGATAGAAACCAAAACTTCGAATAGATAATGCAAAATTGAACAAGATAGTCGGCCCGATTCGAGAGGGCTAATCTCCAAATTCAGATTACAAAACCAATAATAATAATAACCAAGACCCCTAAACAATAAACAAGTTCTAGATATATATATGCTAATTCTGATCGGAAGTTTGCACCCCACTTCCCCATGTCCTGATTTTTTGGATCAACTACTCACACTTCCTAAATGTTTGAATTAATTCTGAAATTAATTCCCGCCAACAGTTGGGTTCGTATCACTTGTATTTGCCAAGTTCATATTATTAGTACATCTGATTTGACTTCTTCCGCTTTAACACTTTCTATTTATAGGACTGATGTAGAGATGTAGTTGATAATCTTTTCCTCATAACTTACATATTTGTTATTATTTTATTGAAACTTAAAGTAGTCAGCTTGAAGTTTGAAGAATTGAAGTTAAAGTATGACAACTAATAGAGGACACCAACTAGAACTCTTATAATTTCATATGATGTCACAAATTGGTGTTGAGTTTGCAGATCGGTATAACACAGCCCTCGTTTGCCACAGATGGCAGTTCTTGGCATGCCACCCTCGCCTATGGTTGAGAGTAGACCGGGCTGTCAAAGGCTTAACAGAATCTGGGGTCTTTCCAAGTATTGAAGAAGCTGTATCTGCTGCAAGGTATGTAGTTGCTTTGATGTGTGTTGATTTTATAATGACCTTTAATATGGACGTCACATAACCACTCAGGCCAGGAGACACCATATTGATTGGAGCAGGGGGGTTCCATTTTGCTTCAAATATTCAAATCAATAAACCATTGTGCTTGGTATGTTATTTACTTTGTCAAGCCTTATTTCAGAATCTTCCCCTCCAACATTTCATCAGTCATAGTGTACATCTATACTTCTAATATCAGTCAACAAATATTATGTGTAGGTGTATTAAATATTAATATGTGCTTGTGATTTAATGTCTGCTAATAAAGGCCCATGTTATGGCTGCTAGTTTCTCTTTACTCTTTGTACGGGATATAACTAGTGTCTGCCAATTTCTTCTTCCTTTTTTTCTCTGTTTCACAAGTATATCTACGCCTCCCGCATTCTATAACACTGATAGAACCCAAAAATCAAAGGAAACAAATGATGCAATGGATAACTAGTGGACTACAGCTTTCAATCCAATTCGAGAAGGATTAGATCTCCAATTACTGTTCTAGACCAATAAAATAAAGTACTAACTGCTCCCACTAACTTCTACCCCACTAACTCCCTATTTGCTAGCAAATCTGATTGAACTGCTTGACTGGGTCAAAGTGGGCCAAAGGACCGCACCAGGGCTGCCCACAACAGCTGGTTCGACCCACAGTTCTGTATCAAATCTTCCCTCTCGGAGACACGACCTGTCCTCAAGTCGGGTAACAGAAAACGGAGCTGTCAATCCTATTGACTGTTCTTCGAAGGGTTCAATGGTCAGATGGTGAAAGGTTGCAGAATTTTGAATATCCGGAGACAACCCTTGCGGCTTGTACTTCTGCCCTTTGTGCTTAAACAATAGAATATGCTTTTTCCATGTCGCTCGAATGGTGTCAAGAGTAGTAAGCCATTGAATTCCTAAGACCACATCAGACTCCGGTGTAACACAGACTGTGCACTTGGAGATGGTTAGTTGCTGTTTGACAGAACCCGCCGACGGAGGCACAGAAGGGACTAGTGACAAGCCCAGTTTTGGTGTTATTGTTGGTGTCGATGTAGTTGCAGATGGTGTGGGTGATGGTATTTGTTTGCAGGTTGGTTTTGGGACAACATGAGAACAAGGGGAGGTGTTGCCAATCGTCTCGGTGGTACATGAAAGAGGCTTGGCACCATACGTTCTATTCGAGCTCCTTTCCGAACCCGATTCCACATGATTGTTACACCGGAGGGGTGTTCCAAACATCACGCTTTTGAGTGTCGCAACATCACTCTCCAATTCCGACACTATGGCGTCAAGCTTAGAGGCAATGACGACCAGCTGGATGGCGATAGGATCTGTCAGATTGCTGCTGCTTATCGGCTTGCTCTTGGTTTGCATTCTCTTTGCTTCTTCGATTTCCCGGCAATGGAACCAAATGATAGAACCCAAAAATCAAAGGAAACAAATGATGCAATGGATAACTAGTGGACTACAGCTTTCAATCCAATTCGAGAAGGATTAGATCTCCAATTACTGTTCTAGACCAATTTCAAACATAAAACCAAACATCCTCCTCTAAACATCAAAACAAGTATAAATAAAATAAAGTACTAACTGCTCCCACTAACTTCTACCCCACTAACTCCCTATTTGCTAGCAAATCTGATTGAACTGCTTGACTGGGTCAAAGTGGGCCCGAGAACCTCACCAGGGCTGCCCACAACAGCTGGTTCGACCCACAGTTCTGTATCAAACACCATACTTTTTTTTACTTATAGAAAACTGTCCTTTAAAAATGTGTTGTATTGATAATATATACCTATAAACAATGCGTGCACACACACATATATATGTGATTGGTGAATTTGGAGATGTCTGAACATATAAGATCCATACACTTTACATTTTTTAAAAAGAATAGGAACTTACATCTGTAACTATGTTTGATTTCTGAATCGTTTATTGGAAAATGTACGAAAATGCAACTTACTTTTCACTTTCTTTCATATACACAAGCTTATTTTAACTTTTGGTTTAACAAAATTCTTACGATTTTATGCAGCACAGTAACAGATTAGTGATTACCTTTTTAAAATTTGTGGAGCTTTTGAGTACGTGGCAGCCATGTTAGCCATGCCACGCTAAATCAGTGCCCCATGAGTGTTTTTTTTATCATTTCCAAAATTCAAAAAATTAGATACCAGAAAGTGTAAGTTCAATCTCCTAAAAAAACACCCACATAAACATCACATACAAATACAAATTTGAATCAAACCTACATCTAGATCTAGTAACCAAAATTCAAAATCTAAATAATTAACCAATACAAACATCTAAAGCCAAGAACTTGCTAGGGTTAGTAGTAATGACTAATGAGCTATATTCCAGCCTTGATCTTTGGCTAGTAGGTAGATTTCTACACCCTAAATCTCATTCAATCAACCATGAAATTCCAAATCTAGAGAAAGGTTTACCATGTGTATGTATGAGAGAGGCAGATCTGTAAAGGATTAAGATTTCAAATCGCTGTAAAACTGATGGATTAACTGCTCAATTCTGCACAAAAAGGAAAAAATAAAACAAGAGATGGAGGGGTCCGAGGGGAAGATGTATTTTGCTGCTGTCACTTCATATTATGTTTTTTAAATCCAGTCTCTTATATTTTCAGAATTATATTTTAACTTTCTTAATTTATATAATGATTCTAAATTATCTTTCATATTAACAAAAGTAAAAGCGCATAACTCTTAATTTAGTGTTGCATTTCTTTCAGTTTGCCCTTATGTTTAATGCATTATATCTACATACTAATACAGTTTGTATCTGTATTATATATCAGTTTTTAATGTTGTGAAAGACCCTTAGCTTGATCTCACTTAAGTTGACTTCCACCGTTGAATATTACCATATTCCTATACTAACAATGGTTTAGGTTGGAGGAGGCGATGTTCCTGACGATACAACACTAGTATGCTCCCGGGGCTCTGACAGGTTTGCAATTTTGATCTATTTGTATATAAATGCAGATTAATTTGGTCTGTTTTCTTTAAAAGTCTAACAAATCAAAGGGTTAAAACAAAAAGAGATTGCTTAAAAGAACACGGGTCAAACTTGTCAAAAGTTGCCTAAGCTGTACTTCCATTATCTGTTACAGCGCGTTGGAGTTTCTATCAACATGCAAACTGGCGAACCTAACAGTAAAGGCAGAGCTGGGGTGCTGCTTGCTTCACCGGAGTGGTAGACTGATCATCGAGGACTGCAATCTGCAATGTGAGTCCAATCCCTTAGACTATCTCTCCTACGCCATTATCACCACAGCTGGCAGCTGCGGAGCGGCATTGCCATCCGCTGCACAGAGAAACAGCGACAGTGTGTCTGTTTCTCAAACTCGAATCAAAGGTGGCGCAAAGGCAGTTTTAACTAGCGGAACACTTGCATTGCAGCGAGTGCGTGTCATATATGCGCCGACATCTATACTATTCTGGTTTGATGTTGTCCATCAGTTACAGTGATATACTTATGTAACCTGTTTTGTACCATATTTGTGCTGTAGATCACCTTTTTTATTTGTTATAATTATTGGTTTGTCAGCTTGTTTTACAATGTTACTATTTCAAGTAATCAAATGTCTGCTTTGTAGAAATACAAATTTATGTCCTCAAGAGGATGATAGATGACATAAGACTGCCCACACTCTTTGACCAAAAGCCTAGGTCGGTTGCCATATGAAAAAAAAATAATAATAAATAAATAATTCAATGAAGCTCAAGACCCATGCCTCAACTAAATTGGTGTGCCAAGTACAGGACTACAGGGCACAAGCTAAACAAAAGTCAACTGTCATGCTATAATTTAATAGTTGTTTACTTAGCGTTCTTTTTGCCTTTTAACTATTACTTTTCTTGATTTTCTCAAATAACTTATATTAATTAATTTATTTCAAAGTCTAAATATACTGTTTTTTCAGTTTGCTTTTGTGAACATCCCGACTTAAGTTTTGTTAAATGAAACATAGTTTGAAAAATTATATCATTCTACCCTAATAAAAGAGTGATTATGACGTACACGTGGCAATGTCATATTCATTATCACAAAAATTTTCCCGCTTATCTTTCATATTAAATAGTTACCTCAATTACAAATAATATTATTTAAATCTTTTTTAGATGAAAAATGACTTTCTAATAAATTAAGAAATATATCTTTTTATTAATGTTATTTCTAAAGAAACAAATTTTTTTAAAATAAATTTTTTTCTAAAACATCGAACTTATTTAAAAATATGAAATATTTTAAATTTAGTGTTTTAAAAAAGTAAATTTTTTTATAAACCAAAAATAATTAAAAATGAGAGTTATAATAAGGAAATTTATAAAAATGACAATTTTTTTAAACAAAATGTTCGATTTTTTTTTTGAAATTTAAAAAAAAAAAATTAATATCGTTATTTTATTACTAAAGCTAGTTTTTTATAATATAAAACCAATTTTGAACACTTTATGAATGCTAATTTTTTTTATCTTCTTTATGTGGAATCAATAACCTATTTATTATTTCTAATATTGTTAGATTTGAGTACGATACAAAATAATTATAGGTTAATTTTATACAATAAAAAGTTGGGTTGTGTTGAATGAGTATTAAAAATTAGGTTTCATTGGGTTGTATAGATGAAAATTTGAAAATTAGTTTTTAATAAAAGGTTAGAGTTTGATTGAATTTTGTATGAGGACAGTCTAATATCATCATTATAACTCGTTGGTTTTGTAGTAGGTATATGAGTTTTTGTGTATATCTATAAATCTTGTTAGCGTTTAATTAAAGTTTTTGATGCTAAGAAAGTCAGATAGGTACGGCTACAAACCTAATGGGAATCGAACAAGTGGTCGTAGGCATGGTTTAGAAAAATGGCCGAGGCGGACGCATCAAAGGGGTGAGACGGTACCACATGTGGTTCATCTGGTGCGTACGCCTCAAAGGGGTGAGACGGTAACAGAAATGCCGAGGCGGTTTTGATTTAAGGCGATGAGGTGGAAATTTTGACAGATTTTTTTAATATCGTGGCAATAAAATAGATTGAAGTGGCAACAAAATAGATCTTATTTCTTAGTTATCCCCCTTTAATTTGACATTACAATAGAGAATCGGTTAAATTTGACATCCCCTGAATTGTTTGCAAATTAACTAATCAATATGTTGATGTTTATAAATACTAGTATGTGTATAGATAAATCATGTTTATTTTTCATAAGATACATAATATTTATATTTATTTATTATATTCACCTCGGGCTTACGCCTTGAGCTTACGCCTTGTGAGGCGACTGAAAAAAATTGTCTCGAAGCTCAATTCTGTTCTTTTAAACTTTGGTTGCAGGTGGACGCATCAGAGTGCTTTAGAATCTTAATTGGATTATTCAGAATGCTCACAAACAAGTGTATGGGTTTATGTCGTGAAAAGCATATACTCAAAATATAACTAATACTTTCATTTTTATAGTTGGTGGTTAAAATAATTAACATCTAATTTTATATATATTATATTATATTATATTATATTATTATATAACATTTATTTACCAACCGAAAGAAATAATTGGATTTTTGGTATTTGTGTTTTGACCACATGATTATTTGGGTTTTGCAATTTGGTCATCCTAACCTCACTTATTTGTTATCATGTAAGCGCCTCTTCATCTTCATTATTTGGGTTTTGCAATAGTTGGATTGTTGAAACCATCGCTTGTCGTCATCAGCGTTATGCAGGTCTGCCGGCTCTAGCTCCGCCACGATCTCTTTTCATTTCTGTTTCTTGGATTATTTGAGTTTTTTGCCATTTTGGTTTTTACCTCTTTTGAAACTGTTTTCCTTCCTGTTTTATTCATGCTTTATGGTGTATGTGACGATGAGCCTTAGTCATCCGAGACTGTTTTGGTTCTTATTATTCTTATGAAATACGGTGTTGATGTTGCGTCGATGACAACGACTTTTGATTCGTCTGAGACAATACCGAGTTGGTTACCGTAATCGTGATAGAACTTGTTTTTTGTGGAATTTGGTTGGCCTTCACTTGAGAGGCGATGACGATGCAAAAATGGATCGTCGTTATGGCGTGGTAAACGCGACGTTTGTAGCCATGACAAATTGTCATATCCGAGCCTTTTAGTAAATAGATTTGTCCCCGCTTCGTTAATAAAGAATGACTATGATGTATGGATGTGGTAATTAGACAACGTGCATCTATTTGAAGCCTCGATTTATCCCGTATGTCATGCGTGCAACACGTGCCAAGGTAACTAGTTCATTTACTATCAGTAGTTACTTTGTAAGTAAGAAGTTATCAAAAGTAACATGACTGGTTTGTATCAAGTTAGAGAATTTCAAAATTCAAAAAACTCAGCTAAATATATAGTTTTATAGAATTAGATATTGCAACTCAAAAAGCTACGCGGTCTCTTTATCTCTCTCTATATCTCTAAATTACCTTTGAATACACGCCAAAGACATCAAATCCTTCAATCTCTTCCACAAATTCAAGCATCCTAATCGAAACCCTAACCAAATTCACCTAAAATCCACCCAATTCAATCAAAACCCCCAATTTCCAACACCCAATAACCCTAATTTCGTTCTTGAATTCGACTTCACTCATCGATCAACCTCTGCGATCAAGGAAACCCTAAAGATGATCGGCTCCGATGACAAGAAATCACCATCAATCTACACTCGATCTTACAGCACAATTAACTCAACAGCCACCGATTTCCCTGTAAAACCCTATCCTTACGCCTCCATCAACCGCTCTGAATCCGTCAAGAAAGTCCCTGATGTAATTATAGGTAAAGTTAGGAGCCTCTGCAACTTGTTTGAAGCTCGAAGATCGAAATCCTCATCGCAAGATTCAAAATTGCACACGAAATTGAAATCGGAAAAGTCGATTTTATCTTCTTCTTCGGTTTCATCTTCGGATTCGGATGAATTGTTTTCGATTAGGTTACCTGGAACAGAAGATCGTGTTGTTGTTTACTTCACGAGCTTACGTGGGATTCGACGTACGTATGAAGATTGTTATGCAGTTAGGATGATTCTTAAGTTCTTTAGGGTTTATATCGACGAACGAGACATATCGATGGACTCTGCGTATCGAAAGGAGTTGTTAAGTGTATTGCGTGAGAAACAAGTTAGTTTGCCTCAGGTTTTCATCAAGGGGAAGTATGTTGGTGGTGCCGATGTGATCAAGCAGCTTCATGAGACTGGTCAGCTGGCTAAGCTTCTGAAAGGGCTTCCGGCTCGATCAACCGGCGCGTGGCAGGTGTGTGATGCTTGTGGGGATGTTAGATTCGTGCCGTGTGCGAATTGCAGTGGTAGCAAGAAGGTGTTTGATGAGGATGATGATCAGTTGAAGAGGTGCCCTGATTGCAATGAAAACGGTTTGATTCGTTGCCCTTTGTGTTCTTGTTGAGTCTAATCGTCGGTATGCATTCATTTATGCTGTCTTGATCGCGTATGGTTTTTAAAAATTGAGTCTTGGAGCCAGGGATTGGAGCCCTGTGTTCCTGCATACAATAGGATGTTATGTTCATCCTGTTTATGAACAATGTTGTGAAATAAACTAATAGTTGATACGTATATAGGTACTTGTGAATGGTATGGTTGGTCATTCATATCCAGCTTTCGGATCATGTAATTTCGATGACTCGTGTTTGTAATATGCTGTACTGATATGGAGGTGCACTCTCTACCTAGGAGAGGTGTATTGAGTTAGTCTTTGGTTCACGACTAATGGTTAATGAAATAATGCACATTGCAGTTAACTTAATGTTGCTGTTGTTAGTGTATGTAATGCAGCCATTATGTTTAGATAAGTTGGTGTATATGTTTCTTCATTTACGCAAGTTATTGTTTGTAATAGTTTGTGTTTTAACTGATTTTGAGGCTTTATACAATTGTGCTTTTGTTTGATTTGGCTCAAGTTTGATCTTGAATCTTCATAGTCCGTTATGGTTAAATTTCTTATGCACATGATTGAGCCGTGGAGATATGGTGATCCCACAGTGTTATGGGTGAGATGTACTAAGTGCCTACCAAGCACACTTAAGGAACTCTTGCAGTCTTTGTTGTAACAACACCTAAAGAACCAATACAAAAGCAAGTGAGATGGCCAAACCCACTGGTTTGTAACTTTTGTCATCGTAAACGCGAAGATTGTTGGACTCTCGTAATGATTCTAAAGTTGTAAAACATATGTCGAATACTACTAAGTTCATAATAAACGTCCACTGTGATATAAAACAACACAAGATGATACGTAGTGTGACTATTACCAACCGGCCAACCATTAGAAAGATGCATCTTAGCCAACAAAATACATACGATCATGCACGGAACGGCTGTCAATGGACCATGCTTAGAAGAACCAAAATACATATCCAGGAACCATGTTGACAACATGATTGGTCTTGCATGGCTGTCAGTGAACCATGCTTAGAAGAACCAAAATACATATGTAGGAACCATGTTGACCACATGGTCGGTCAACATGTCAACCATAAGAATCAATGACACGGACTATCTGTGTTATTCTTTCATTAACAGATAAAACACATGGAAAGCCACAATTAACGTTTTGTGAAAGAAAATTATATTAGTTGTTACTCTGTTAGCTAAACAATTATAGTGTATCAAAGTACCACATTAACAATTTACACCATACACTCAAAATTATGGTTATATTTGTATAAAAAAAGCTACATTAAGGATATTATTCAAAGTGTATGTAAATTTATGATATGCGACAATAATCATCCATTTTATAATAAAAAAATATATTTTAGTATAAGCCGTTTTATTAATGGTACTGAATAAGGGTCCACAATGACAAGTTAAAGTCATCCGAAGAATAGTTTGAGCACAAGTTACTTGGCTTGAATTTACTACCCGACTCGTCAGACGAGGACCATTAAAGCATATAAGAACACGTGTCGACGGAACTACAAAGATACCATCCTCACCAATCGAAAGGTGACGTTATAACTGCATGACCCCTACAAGGGGGCCATAATGACGTAAGTCATCCAATGGTGGGAAACACTAATTAGAAGGCAATATATAGGGGAAAAGAGACTAGCATGATTTCTATGCTCCTAACACTAATACCACATCTTCTCCGTACCCTTTCTTTATCAGAAATTGACAGATGGTTATCACAAGGAACACCCCTTCTATTCCTTGTGGTGCCTTAACATGTTTTCGCTTGTTATTCGCATATTCACTTAACGTGTTTTCTATCTTATAGATTCGCTCAAAGAACATCTATTATGTTTCTTGTTTGACGAGACGGCTCCAACGCTACTAGAATTAGTTTAGTTAAAGTTTGTTTGAACCGATTCCCCCTAGTTTTTTTTTTTAAATATCATTTATGGTTTCTTAATGAACTTTTGCTTGAATAATATATATAGATAATGACATTGAATGTGTTTTGTTATAGAAAGTAGTTATATTTACAAGGTTGTACATATAAAGATAATTAGTTTTTCACCGCGCATTACGGCGGCATTATACGTGGCGTGATAAAGTATAAACTAACAATCGACCCAACTTATCTCCGTACTAAATGCATGTCAAACCGTAAAGTAACTCAAATTTATACCGTTAAAAGAAATTGTATTATACTCGAACCGTCTCTTTTCCAAATGTCGAAATGTTGACCAAATCAAAACGTACATAAAAAAACACATAGATTATAATTGTCCCTACTCATTTCCGAACTAAATTTACATTGACATTAGAGTAACTCGGATTTATACCGTCAAATGAAAACACTTTATATTTTTTGTCAAAACGTAGGCGAACTAGATCACCTCAAAGAGTCTTTAAAACATGCACACAGATGTTTTATATTTGACTTGACACATACCTCAAAATATGAACGTAAGAAATTAGTTTTTATAAGTAAAAATTGTACTGAGGTAAACCCAAAATTCTAAAAAATTAAATGAGTCATAATAAACAAATATAATTCAATACATTATTATTATTATTTAATTATTATTATTATCATTTTTCAACTCATCATCAATTAATATAAGAGTAACTATGTGGCAAAAAATTAGAGGAAAAAAAGATCATAATTGAAACCAAAAGTCAAGTATCAAAGACCTAATTTGAAATGTATATAATTATAATTATAATAAGAGTTAATTACATAAAAGGTCCCTGTGGTTAGTCTGTTTTCACTTTCGATTCCCAGGTTTGAAAAATTAAAGGTCGGTCCACAAGTTTAAGAAAACATAACACATTTGGTCCCCAACTTGGATGGAAAGTTAACTTTGCCGTTAATTGGGTGTAAAATGATAAAATTACCCTTAATGTTAAAAACTAAAAAAAACAAATTTAATTAAAAAATTGTGGACCCACCATATTTTCAATACCCTACCCCCACTCCACATCTCTTCCTTATTTCTCAGTCAAATTACCACCACCACCACCAAGATATCACCACCACCAAGACACCACCAAGATATCACCACCACCAAGACACCACCACCACCACCACCACCAATCATCCGCGGTGGTTGGTGTCTAAGCCACCGCCAACAAAATCGTCAATCTCCATCTCTAGTCATTTCAGTTAATCACCACCAATCATCATCGGTGGTCGACATCTGAACCACCACCACAAATGCTAGCCAAAGACGACCACCACCGACTACCCGTTACAGGTCTTTAGCTCATCACTATCACCAATCGCACACATAATCATTATCGCAGCAGGTCTTCAATCGTACGTGTTACCACCATTATCACCATCATCGATTTAGTCCCCTAGATCTGAAACCCTCGTGGTGGTGGTGGACAGACAATGAGGGTGGTGGTGAGTGGTGACCGATTGTCTTCAAACGGAGAAGGGTGGCGGTGGGGCGGCGACGGTGGATGAGAGTGGTGTCTGAGTCGCAAAGTAGCAAGGAGGGGTCCACACTAGTTTTTTTATAAATATATTAATTAATAATATTTTATGTTTATTATTTATTGTAAGGGTATTTTAGTCATTTTTTAAAAATTAATGGAAAAGTTAATGGACCATCCAAGTTGGGGATTAATTGTGTTACGTTTTGTCAAACCTGTGAACCGACCTTGTACTTTTTCAAACCTGGGGACCGAAAGTAAAAACAGGCTTAACCACAGTGACTTTTTATGTAATTAACTCTTATAATAATTATAACTTGTTTTACTTTTCCAGTAAATAATGGTAATTTTTATGTCAAATAGCTAAATTGTTTTAGCTTTTTAAATGAAATTTATCAATATTAATGGTTAATAATTAAGTCGTCAAAATAATTATCCTTCAAACACTATTATCGAACTTGGGATTGGTTCAAACGATGTTTAATGTTCTATTACTTCATATGTTAAAAATTATAAATTTAAACATCTCAGTAGTTTATATAAAAGATATATTACCAAATTTACAAATGAAATTATTTGAAGTTTGTTTTTGGAAGTTGTATTAAAACAATTTTTGCTATTTCGACATTTTTCTTTGGCTTGATCCATTTTTTTAACCTCCCTTAATTATAGGGACTACATTGAAAACGAAAGTGAAGTAGAAGGACCGTTTCTGTAACCTTACCACAACTATCATCAACACTTATATATGGATGAACACTCGATCACGATAACCCACGAATTCAAGATTCACCAACAAATCTTCTTAATTCTCCGATCATGAACGATCGTTCATCATCGAAACATTGAACCCTAATTCGATTATTGTTTCTTTCCCCCAAATCCCCAATTTTTATTCCCATCGATTAATGGATGAAACCCACGATCACTCCATCCCCAATCACAAGCTCTGCGGTTACTTATGCGTTGTTCTCTCAATTCCCCCTTCAAACACCCACAATCACACCGTCAACAATGCGGGTTCCAAAACCCTAAACGTCAACACCCGCTGTGAAATCTTTCGAGATGGGGTTGATGTGGGGTTCGTGTCGTCTGATGGGTTTGTTATGTCATTGATCAAAGATAATAATAATGGGGAAGATTCGAGTAAACCCCAGAAGTTGAAGGGCGAAAGTGGAGGTGGGTCTGTGGTGGTGTCGAAGAAGAAGTTGAGTAAGATTGGGTGGTGCAGGGGAGTGCGAGTGTGGTTCATCAGGTGCATGTGTTGGTGAATCAGAAGTGTTTGAAGGTTGATTCGAGGGTGGTTCGAGTTGAAAGAGGGGATAGGGGGGAGGTGAGGGTTGTGGTGCTTGTGGATGTGTATTTGCCG
This sequence comes from Flaveria sonorensis, assembly GCA_025506505.1. Lineage (NCBI taxonomy): Eukaryota > Viridiplantae > Streptophyta > Magnoliopsida > Asterales > Asteraceae > Flaveria > Flaveria sonorensis. Next base: position 59,453,389 of record CM046434.1, on the reverse strand, counting down.
ATTGGGGTGTGGTCTGGATGGCAGTTTCCTAGATCAAGGTCCACCGCTGCAGCTCTTTTTCGCCATTTGAGGTCAGGGGTTGTTTAATTTGGTTCTGTTCATGTTCTTGCTTGTTGGTTATTTCGATCGTGTTGATTATCAGATGGTATGTTTGATTGAATTAATGAATGACTCTGGTTGTATGCCATTATAAACAATGGTGTTAGTAGACCTGTGCTTCCCGTTTCGAATCTTGCTTCCACTCGTTGCGCAGGCTGTGATTTACCTGGTTAACAGGGTATTGGCATGTCCTGTGAGTTTATCGGGAACTGGTTGTCACGGTGAACAAAGAATCAAAAGTCTGTACATTCATTGAAGTCACTGGTTACTAGAGTGTTTATACTGTTAATCTTGGTGGGAAGTATACTAAAGTGGCAAAGAGGCTGTAGCAGTGAAAACAGGTTGATAGTCTGTAAAAAAATTGTAGCAAATAAGCCAAATTACACTAGGTGCTAAATGACAGTAGGACAGCATAATAGTTTTGTAATGTGGTTCTATATAGCTTACAGTTACATGTAGTTACCATCACACATAAATACATAATCCTAGCCAAGGGTAGCTATGTAGTTGTAGTTCATTCACTAAAATCTTCCTTGGCAATTGCTCGTGTCAATCTCTGGTGATCTCTTCACTTCCTTTTAAATCTCATTACAAAATTGGAATCACACAGAGACAAAATAAACGCATACCTTTAATATCTCACTGAAAATAAGAAGAGTAGTCATAAATTTTGGATGAATTTTAAGAAAGATAGAAGCATTAGTTCCTTCTTATCGCCAAGAAACAGAAAAATGAATATGAAAGAAGTAATATATTTGAAATTGAATTGTATTCTTAATTTTCTACTCAATCGAAAATCTCAGTTGCTTTACTTGAAAGGAACTTGACGAAACTGAATGACTTCATCCCTTTTTGAAAAAGAAAAGCTGTTATGATTCCAGAGTTTAACTTGGAGTTGTGGTTGTAGCTAAGAACATTTACTTGAAAGGCAATATGCTGCTCTTCTTTCTCCTTCGTGGGACGGGGGTGCAGTTGGTTAGCACCAGAGAGGGAAACTGGGAACTAGAAATGGATTTCCGTAGAGGAAAAATATATCCTAAAACTGGAAGAGTAAAAAAACCACTGTGGAATTTTTCCCAGAAGTGACCCATCCCAATTCTCAACTTATCAGGGAAATATTATTGACAGCGTCTACATTAATTAAATCCTATTAGGCTATTAGCGAAGGATTCTCTCTGATTTCTACACTTATAAGTTATATCATATGTTGCCACTTAGTTGATCTGTACTTCAACTTATTAGTGCAAAGTATCAAAGGAAAAGCATTAGTAATGTTGCCTTGCATATTTTTTTCTCTTGCAGACATAAAACTTACATTTTATTCTAGAGATTTAGCTTTATGTTTCTATTAAAATTTGATAGAAATCGACCTTCTTATATCATTAAGTACGTGTTTCCTTGTCTTTGTGATCAACAATTGGAAGCATCCATGTTCCCTATATGCATGCACATTTTTTATTTATGAGTTTGAAGCTTGAAATTTCTGTATTTCCCTAAATGCTAACTTAGTGCAAGTGATTTCCTGTGCAGTTGTGACTGGCAAGCTAGGGGAAGGATATTGAATTTTGGCAAACTTGATGCCGATACTGATCCTATATGGAATATTTCAGATTGCCATGTTCTTGGATGCAACCAGCATTGTAATGCACCCGATACTTGTCGGAAAAAACTTTTTGAACTCCACGAGATCTTTAGTAGCTTACCTAGCGTGTCAATGCAGGGTGATTTCATTCACTCCTGCGTAAATTCCGCAGATGATGGTTCTACCACTGGTTTTTGGCTGTTTCCTGATGACGTTTTGATTAATATTTTAACTGCACTTGATCCTCTTGATCTTCTTAGGGTTTCCTCTACTTGTCGGCATCTAAGATTATTAGCAGCAACAATAATGCCATCTATGAAGCTTAAACTTTATCCCCATCAACAGTCAGCAGTTGAGTGGATGTTAAAACGAGAGCGTGACCCGGAAGTTTACCCAAATCCTATGTACATGAAATTTGAAACTCACGACGGGTTTGCTTTCTATATAAACACCGTCTCTGGACAAGTCCTAACAGGTACAGTTCCTATGATTCGAGACTTTCGTGGTGGTATGTTCTGTGATGAACCCGGCTTAGGTAAGACTATTACTGCCTTGTCCCTGATTTTAAAAACTCTAGGAACTCTTGCAGACCCACCACAGGGGGTGGAAATAATCTGGTGTAAACAAAAAGACGACCAGAAATGTGGCTATTATGAGCTCGGTGGTGATAGTGTTAGCTGTGGTAGTGTACTCACTACCAAAAAGATTGCAGGGGGTCGTACTAGTCGAAGAGGACTTAGATGTATGGAGGACTCAAAATTGAATTCTTCTGAGAAGGCCATGACACCATCTTTTACAACTGAATCTACTACTGTTCAGTGCACTCGAAGCTGGACCAAGGTTAAGAGAAATCTTCTGAATGAATATGAAGAAGGGGAGGACACCTCAGAAAAGAGAAAACTATCTGCAAGTGATGATGATTCACCATCATATTTACAATCAAGAAAAATGCAAAAGAGACGTAAAAAGGCCACTGGAGAATATAATCAACTTAATGAAATGTGGGTTCAGTGTGATGCTTGCCGAAAATGGCGGAAGCTTGTGGATTCACGATTTGCAGATTCTTCGGCTGCATGGTTTTGTAGTATGAATAGTGATCCTTCTTATCAGAGTTGTAAGGTTCCTGAACAGTCATGGGACACTCATCACTCTGTAACCTACTTACCTGGATTTTACACCAAAGGAACTTCACCAGGCAAAGAGGAAAATGTTTCGTTTTTTGCTAGTGTTCTTAAGGAGCACTATGCATTGATTAATTTGGAAACTAGAAAGGCGCTACTTTGGTTGGCTAAACTAACACAAGATAAACTTTTAAAAATGGAGGCAACTGGATTAGTCCACCCTTTATCGGGAACTCGAGTGCTAGCCACAGGAGAAGTCCGTGGCTTTCATAAAATATTTAAAGCTTTTGGTTTAGTTAAAAGGGTAGACCAAGGAACAATGACGTGGCACTACCCTAGAAATTTAGTTAACTTGGCTTTTGATTTAGATGCTCTCAAAATTGCTCTCTGTGAGCCACTTGATTCAGTCAGATTCTATGTATCCCGGGCAACCCTAATTGTAGTTCCTGCAAATCTGGTTGACCATTGGAAGAATCAAATCCAAAGGCATGTGAAACCCGGTCAGTTGCGTGTGTATGTATGGGCCGATCATAAGAAGCCTTTGGTTCATAATATCGCGTGGGACTATGATGTCGTTATCACAACTTTCAGCCGTTTAAGCGCTGAATGGAGCCCGAAAAAGAGAAGTATCTTGATGCAAGTTCATTGGCTCAGAGTTATGTTTGATGAAGGGCACACCCTTGGCTCGAGTTTGAATTTGACCAACAGGTTACAGTTATCAGTTTCTTTGACCGCTTCTAATCGTTGGTTGTTGACCGGAACACCAACTCCCAATACTCCAAACAGCCAGCTCTCAAATCTTCAACCCATGCTTAGGTTCCTCCGTGAGGAAGCATACGGATTAGATCAAACTTCTTGGGAATCAGGCATTCTTAGGCCATTTGAGGCGAAAATGGAAGTGGGTCGGGCGCGATTATTACAGTTACTCAGTAGGTGCATGATAAGTGCTAGAAAAAAAGATTTACGAATGATTCCTCCCTGCATAAAAAAGGTAACTTTTATTAATTTTAACGAAGAGCATGCCAGGAGTTATAATGAATTAGTGGTTACGGTGCGGAGGAATATACTTATGGCTGACTGGAATGATCCTTCTCATGTTGAGAGTTTGCTGAATCCGAAGCAATGGAAGTTTAGAAGCACCACAATCAGAAATGTGAGGTTATCTTGCTGTGTGGCTGGACATATTAAAGTAACAGAAGCTGGGCAAGATATTCAGGAAACAATGGATATATTGGCGGAAAATGGTTTAGATCCTGCTTCCGAGGAATATTCTTTTATAAGATATAACATTTTATATGGTGGTAACTGCATGAGGTAAGATATTTTTCATGTTATGTTTTGTCTCTAACAGGCCAATTAAGCTATCATGGAATTGGGTTCAGTGGATGCCCCAAGGAATTTTAATGCATACAACCACCTGCACCACTTTCTTTGTTCAGTAAAGTAGAATATTTTATTATTATTATATAATATAACTTTTACATCATATTGAACAAATTGATTACTTGTATAAAAGTTTGGATAGAAAGTGTTTGCAGACCCTCTTCCATATGAAAATACCATTTAGACCCCAATCCATTTGACTGATTGCACAATCCACCTAACCTGCCCATTCAACCTGATTATATTCGTCTTGATTAATCGTCCTTTACAGATGTGAAGAGTGGTGTCGCCTACCTGTCATAACACCATGCAGGCATCTGTTGTGTCTGGATTGTGTGGCTTTAGACAGTGAAAAGTGTACATTCCCTGGCTGTGGCAACTTATATGAGATGCAAAGTCCTGAAACGTTAGCACGCCCAGAAAACCCCAATCCAAAGTGGCCTGTTCCTAAGGATCTGATCGAGTTACAGCCCTCATATAAACAGGCAGGTTTTCATTATTCACATATCTGTTAATTATTTTTTCACTGACCTATAACTTTAACTTTTACTCTAGGATGACTGGGATCCTGATTGGCAGTCTACATCTAGCAGTAAAGTTTCATACCTAGTGAAGAAGTTGAAAGATTTGCAGGAAGCTAATAAAATTATGGAAAATTGCAACAATGAAGGGAACTGTGATGCAAAAGAGATTGATGAACTTTCTTCTCCCTTTAGTAGAAGCAAGGCTTCTGATAGGGCTATCAATGGGTCTGTAGAGAAAGTGCTAATATTTTCTCAGTTTCTTGAGCATATACATATCATTGAACAGCAGGTGATTCTTAACTTTCATCGAACGCATACTTTCTTATGTGAATTCTTGTAAAATGTGTGATGTTTATTAATCATTCTCCAGTTGACCGTTGCTGGCATCAAATTCGTGGGAATGTACAGTCCAATGCATTCTGTTAATAAGGTAATAATCTGGTTATTTATTTGTTTGGAGTTTGAATGATCTGTTTCGAACATGTTAAGGCGTATGTAGATAATGCTTTAATTTAATTACCAAAGCAACATTTTATACAATAACAATCTAAATCTTTGAATTGATTTAAGAGGTTGTATGCATGAAAAATAAACTTTGGCAGCTTTGAACCCATCTGACCCATTGCACTTGGAGCTAATTTTTTTATTCGACCCGTTTGTGGTAAACACAACTAGATGTGATCCATTAAGTAAATGTGTTGCATTTATGTAGGTGAAATCACTGGCTACCTTCCAACATGATGAGGAGTGTATGGCTCTTGTGATGGACGGAAGCGCAGCACTTGGTCTGGATCTGAGTTTTGTGACACACGTCTTTCTGATGGAGCCCATTTGGGATAAAAGGTAGTATTTTATCTGTTTCTGTTTAGAATCTAAATATTTTATTGTATTATTTTTGCAATATATAATTTCTCAGAAGGGTTACAACTCCTTGGTTTCAACATATGTTTGTGTGAGTGCTTATAGGTTGAGTAGGTCAAGAAATAAGAAAATTTTAAGTCATACCTCAAGGACGTGATCTGATGTTGTATTTTTCCCTTATCAATGTGAACATATACATGTGTTCCTTTGTTTATATTAAAATCGATCTGTTAATAATTTTATTTTTATAAAATATTAGAATCAGACAATTAAAAATGTAAGTTAACAAACCATTATAGATGGACACCCTTGAACATATGTGAAAATCTATTTTCATGTTCTAGAGATGACGACTTCAAGCTGCATATAAACAAATGGTTTGAAATTGGCCATCTTTTATCCCTCGGTCTCTAGCCAGTCATGATAAAAGATTTAACTAAACATGAAATAGGTCAAACGGGTTGAAAGTTTCCTAGAATGTATTTTAATTCATAAATCCTTCTTAATCAAGAAAGTTTAAGTTTATTATTGCAATAACATAGTTTTGTAATTATATAGTTAAGAAGAAAAAAGATGTGTGCTTTTTGGCCCAACCGGCTTTATTTTTCCACCCCTAGTGTTAATGTATCTCTTTTGAGAAGTAGCATTCTAGTAACCATCTTGAAATTTGTCAGTATGGAGGAGCAGGTCATTAGTCGGGCTCACAGGATGGGCGCTACACGTCCCATCCATGTAGAAACTTTGGCTATGCATGGTACAATTGAAGAGCAGATGTTGAAATTCTTGCAGGTAACCAACCACAATTCTCTATTTCTCAACAAACTATACCTCTTTTTTTGAACATAGAAGCTTAACTTTTCCTTTTAATTTTGCTTTGTTTAGTTCATCATAACCGTTCATACATCTAATTTATGGGTTGAAATTCACGTAGGGTTTTTGTTTGTATGTATTTCTCGTTAAAGAAACAGTGTATTGGTTGCAGGATACCGCAGAGGGTGGAGAGTTGTTGAAGGAAGAGTATGTGCATGAGGGTGCTCGAGCTCGACGGACCTTGCACGATTTTGCTGAAAGTAATTATTTGGCTCAACTCAGTTTTGTGAGAAAATGCAGTAAAATTTAAGGTATTGTTAGTTTATCTTAGCTTTATGATTTCACTTGTTTCTAAATCACGCATATGGTAATATTAGTAGTTTTTCTAGGTAATAAAAACACTAATGTGATTTCCTTATATGGTACACAAGTTTTCATGAAATCAGGCTATTGAACTCTTATTGGGAAAGACATGTTTTTGAATACACACACACGCGCGCGCGGCGCACACACACACACACATATATATATATATATATATATATATATGTATTTATTTATTGTTTATTAATTTATCTTGCAGGGGCTTGAATAACTGTAAATAACCCATGACTCAGTGGTTTGATTGTAGAAATACTCTTCAATGGGGCACTGTTGGCTAACCCTAGTCTAACTGTTGATATTATTTTTGAAATTATGCTTTTGGCTGATGGATTCATGTTAATTTACCATCTATTTTTGTGTATCTCCAGAACTATAATTTTTTGTAACAAACTGCATATCAATCCATCCATTTTAGTCTTTTATGATACATGAAGTTTTATTCCCCTCAGGCCCTCGTGACTTGTACAATTATGATGCGACACACACGTGGATTTTTCTTAATGACGCAATAAATAATAAAAAAAGCAAAGAAAATGATTGTTGTCGAGGCAAAGGGTTGGAGATGGTAGATGGAGGAAAAGAGTTTTTATGGGAGGACAACTCGAGATATTGTGGAGGCGGGGAAAAATTAACTCACACCCTCTCTAAATTTACTGGTAATATACATCTGTGTTCATGATATGACTAGAATTTTCAACCACCTAAGGATAAACATCTTTGTTACACATCATAATATCATTAGGCTATAAGTCTTTTGGTAACTTGGTAACACATTTAGAAGAAAACTTTGTTACACAACATAATATCATTAGGCCATAAGTCTTTTGGTAACTTGGTAACACATTTAGAAGAAGAAAACGCACGTATCCTTTGTTCACCTGTTCATGAGCCTCACTTTGAAGCTTAATCACATTTTCTTGTTCAAGAAAAAATCACATTCCTTTTTACCGATTTACTCCACTGGTTAGCGGTTTTTGATATAGTTGTGTGATCGCTTAATACTCTATGTTTGATTTAATTGAACATTTGTACTTAAATTTCACTTCTTAATGTTAGTTTTATATTTCACCATTTTATATTCGTGATCTGAATTAAAATCATATGTATGACTTTTTAACATACCCAAGATCAAAGATAATCAACTCATTATTTTATTTTGGTCAAATGCATAATATAAATAATTAATACGCGTGGAGATGTTAAATTTTATAAGTTCATAATATTAGTTTAATAAATTAATGTATATCTAAAAATGAATAACAATAATGGTCATGTCAACCACACAGTTTGTGATAATACAAACATTAAATTGCATGATTATATTCATATGTTTCTCTTAAATAAAAAGCAAGATTTGCATACATGACTTTTGTAGTCAATTTGATCGGTGCTTGATGACCTTAATGGTTTCTTTTACAAAGCAAACTTTTAATTTTTTATTTTTTGTTTTAATTTATACTTTTCGTTAGTAATTATGTTATTGTTTGGTTGATTAACTTTGATGATTTGATTGTACCAGATGAATTGTCATAATATTTAATGTTAACTAATGGGTCATTACCTGTGCTTTGCTGCTGGTTCAAAATGTAGATACTGTAATGGTGTTAAAATTGTATATTAATATTCATTCCATGAAAAAAAATTAAAAGTAAAAAAATAACAATATAGAAAAAACTTAAAAACAGAAACCAAATTTTTTTTTATTAAAGTTCTGGGATTATATGATAATTTTATTAAAGTTTAGAGACACTAGTCACATAGATTAAAAATAAGCTGATTTTAATAGTGTATATAATAACAATAATGTTTTCACATTTCATTTATTTTGATAACTAAAATTTTTAAAGTTTGATTTGATATTTATCATTCTGACCTCACTACCGATTTACCACTAAAAACTTGTAACACTCGGTTTTGACGACTCGTATATTAATATTCATTCCATGAAAAAAATGTAAAACTGAAAAAAGCAAGAAAAAAAAATCGATCCAAAAAAACTTAAAAACAAAAACCAAGGAAGAAATTAATTTATTAAAGTTCGGAGATTATATGATAACTTTATTAAAGTTTAGAGACACTAGTGTAAAATGGATTAAAAATAAGCTGATTAAATACAAGGGTATAAGTAAACATTTGAAATAAATAACAAATTTAGCATCCCTCTCAAGAAACCACTATGGTTACATAAAAATCATTTTTAATACCATATATAATAACAGTAATGTTTTCGCATTTCATTTATTTTGATAATTAAAATTTTTAAAATTTGATTTCATAAATTATTTAATTTATCATTCTGATATCACTACCAATTTACTACTAAAAAACAGACATACATATGGACGTAACACATTCATCACTTAACACGTCATCCTGACATCCTCACAAACCTTTCGGGATGCAACTATTAACTATTGTCACGCTAAGAGTTGATTACGTTTGTAAATTCATGTTTCAAAAGCAATCTAACAAGTGAGGGACATACTTAATTTGGTTTGACATTCATGTTCCTCGTACATTTGATACCTCATACGTTTGATATGAAATTTAATAACACATACATAAAAAAAACATACAGTTAACAAACACACTACTTCAATGACGTGTGAGATATATGTTTTTGTATTGGGTGTGTTGTGTGACATATTTGCTTATTTTGTTGAGATTTAAAATTTATTATTATTATAAAAACAAATATTATTTTTTACATCAAGTTAGACCGAGAAAAATAAAAACCAAAATAGATAAAAATGACAAACTATATTTGATTCACTCTACAACTTAAGGAATTTAGCATTATATAATAACCAAACTGAGTTATTGAACTATACAATTACCAACATTGAAAAAATATAATATATAAAATTAAGAAATGGACAAAAAATTATTTCATGAGTTTTTTAAGAAAGTATCAACACAAAAGAAATGCATCAAAATAACTATCAAAATGAATTATTTTAGAATTTGTCTTTTCCTTGTCATTGTAGCAAGAATGCATGATTATTTAACCTCAAACCTATCTATCAAGATAACTATAAAAATGAATATCTAAAATTAAATTTTAAAATAATTAATTGTAATACAAAATAATAAATAACCTCAACTAGAAAACATATTTAAACCCATAAAACATTTTTAATATAAAAAAATGAAAGAAAACAATAAAAGAATAAGAGACAAAAGCAATGCAAATTATATATACCTATTAAAAACCTATGTCGGTTTCTACGGTGATTATATTAGTTTTTTATTTGAAAATTATTTACATTATATACATTGTAAAGTTTTTACAAACACAAATTGTAATTCAGCACAACTGGTAAGGCGCTCCATGTATATTCTTGCTTACCTGGTTCGAGCCACTACCCGTGTGCTTTCTTCTTAAGGATTTTAATTTTTTTTTTTTATATTTTCATTTAAAATGACTCTGTGAACTTTGTGATTCGCGAGTAGTGTGTGGTGTGATTTTGGTAATAGTTGCTTGGTTATATTGTTTTTTTTTATTGTTTTTTTTCTTTTTTACTTTTAATTAGTTTTTATTTTTATTTTATTTTATCAGCTATTCTTTTGTATTCTTTTGTTTTTAATTTGTTTTTATATGTCACCAATTATGTTGTTTGATTTCTTTCTTTGTAATTTTTTTTATATTTTCATTTAAAATGACTTTGTGAACTTTGTGATTCGCGAGTAGTGTGTGGTGTGACTTTGGTAATAGTTGCTTGGTTATATTGTTTCTTTTTTATGTTGTTTCTTTTCTTTTTTACTTTTAATTAGTTTTTATTTTTATTTTAATTTTATCAGCTATTCTTTTGTATTTTTTGTTTTTAATTTGTTTTTATATGTCACCAATTATGTTGTTTGATTTCTTTCTTTGTAATTCTTTTTTATATTTTCATTTAAAATGACTCTGTGAACTTTGTGATTCGCGAGTAGTGTGTGGTGTGACTTTGGTAATAGTTGCTTGGTTATATTGTTTCTTTTCTTTTTTACTTTTAATTAGTTTTTATTTTTATTTTAATTTTATCAGCTATTCTTTTGTATTCTTTTGTTTTTAATTTGTTTTTATATGTCATCAATTATGTTGTTTGATTTCTTTCTTTGTAATTCTTTTTTATATTTTTATTTAAAATGACTCTGTGAACTTTATGATTCGCGAGTAGTGTGTGGTGTGACTTTGGTAATAGTTGCTTGGTTATATTGTTTCTTTTTATATTGTTTCTTTTTTTTTTACTTTTAATTAGTTTTTATTTTTATTTTAATTTTATCAGCATTCTTTTGTTTTTAATTTGTTTTTATATGTCACCAATTATGTTGTTTGATTTCTTTCTTTGTAATATTTTTTTAATAATCTTAATTGTGATTTTACTTAAATATACTCGTATAAAATTTTCAAAGCAATGTAATGTTCTCTTAAGTTTCAAAAATACCCGTGCGGTATTTTTATTTTTTTCCTATGTTTTCACGTATTTTTTTCGAAGCCAACCTGCCGCGTAGCGTAGGTAATTACTTGCAACGTGAAATTTTATCTTTAATTTTAGTTACGTGAATCACGCGAACCTGCCGCATCGCGCGGGAGCTAATTCTAGTTAAGATATAAACTCAGTTAAAGAAAGAAACAAATATTAAAACCAAAGTTTTGGATGGGTGAGGAGTAAATTGTGAAAAAAAAACCAAAGTTCTAGTTGGTGGGTGATGCCATGTTTTGAACCTAAGTCTTAGAGCTTTGGGTTGTGACTTAGTGTACATACTTCACTTATACTACGCCATGGGCATTATTTTTTTTTTATTATTTATGTACCTTAATTTTTACTATTTACTTACTATATATAAAATTATGAAACCTCGGTTACTATTCATAGTTTCTAATTGTAATATACGTGCTCGAGTTAGTATCTTAACAATACTTATTGTGGTCATATTTTTTAGTGCTCATACGTATATCACAAAGGCCTTTTTACCGAACGGGTCATCGAATTTGTTTTATTAGACTGAGTCGGGTTGCTGAAACATTTTAGAATTTTGAATGTAAATACATGGGTTCAGTTTGATTTGATCATACGACTTTTAAAAGGTGATGTCATTTTGTGCTTGAAGTTCTTTTTCTTTCTAAAAAATATGCTTCTAGAAACTGTAAACTTTGTTTGAAAAAGTACTATTATTACTCGTTTAAGTTTTAACTAACTATCGACTACTAGCTTAACGAAACTAAATGATAGCGCAACCGATAATATCCTAACTCTTTATATCATATCTAGTGTTTGAATCTTGTCTCAACACATAGGCTATTATTCTTTATTGGTCCATAGTTATCAATTGTAAAGAAATGGCGAGTATATGATTTAAACCGTGATCCTTCCTAATAATGAGCAATATGATTACCGATCTAACCAAATGACTTATATTATTTTCAAAATGCAAATAATATATAGAGGTAACCATCTCAAAAAATACACGTTTGTTCAATTTCAGATATTATATTTTTTTAACGACAAACTCATATACCCATTAAACCTACTTGTAAATTTACATTATCTATTCAATATAATAGTTAAACCCTAAACCATTAAGAGGACATCATTCATTTAACCGTGCCTATATACTTGGTGTGGATGTACCCTACTTGTTATCTTAAAGGCTGGAACCATCAACATAATATCATTTGGGTTTGAATAAAGTATATATAAATTACTAACTTATCCTTCGTATGAACTGAAGTTATGATTGTAACAAAGAGACGTTAGGTTGTGAATTCAAATTGGGCAGGTAAATATAAATAAAGACACATATTATACTAATCAATCAATAACTCATGTGACACAATCCCATAATCTATCTTCTTTCTAAAAATTATCTTATTAAAAATGTAATTGAAAAAACAAAAACACACACATAAATTTTATTTTAATAAATTTAAAAAATTAGAAAGTAGACTAAAAGTATAAAAACATAAAAGGATAGATTTTTACATATATTTAAATATTTAAGATTTGATTAATAATTTTTTTATTTAAGTACGTGATCAAGAAAATATGACAAAATATTTATTAAAAGAAAGAAAGGATTACACCATTTCAAAATGCATCTTGATTTACTGATCTTGTTATTCTTTTCTTTCATTCTAAGGATCCCCTGGAGAAATATCAAGATTTCTAAAAGATCAAGAATTATGATAACTCATAAATCGCTAAAATCAAATATCAAATTGTTATATATGATTCAAAATTGATTACTTTAACCAATTTGAAATTTATACGGTTCGATTTATGATTTACAACTTTAAATGTCGTGTTTAACGACTCAGTTGACGATAATAAGATCTTTGAACTCGCCATCATTTATTACACATCACGAACCATTTTTATTATATAAAAAGATTAATATAAATTTAAAATTTTAATAAACCCTCATATTAAATCGTCAAATTAAATTATAATGGAGTTTGTCTGACTAATCAAACCAAACAAATCAGATTATTTTTCAATTTTATACATAGTTAATGATTCAACCCAAGTTCGTCAAAAAGACCGAACCAACTCGATAAGCATGCCTAAGTTCCTTATTTCATGTTTATAAATTTGAATCAGAGGATCAAAGTATAAAGAAATGGTTAAATTGGGGCAAAAATATCAAATTTGACTAAATACAGAATCAAATAAAAAAACATTTGAAACTTCGGTGTGTGTTCTCCATTGCTGAAAAATCATCTCAAAAAGATCCTCAACGATTCGCAAAATCATATCTGGTCTGATCTTCTTTTCCAAACTGTCAAAATCTTCAAATCGCACCTCCACGAAATCAAATGGGTCCTTTTATAGTCCACCATTTTCTAATTCTTCATCCCAAAAGTCTTCACAATGGGTGTTCTTGCGATCTCAGAGACCCCCCTTCATGTTCTTGCAGTTGATGACAGCAATATTGATAGGAAATTGATCGAAAGATTGCTCAAGGCGTATTCTTATCATGGTGAGATCATGTGTTCTTCAATTTTTTGAGATTGGGAGCTGTGTGTTGATCTTGATTTGACAGTTTTGATGGTGTTTTGTTTGATTGTTATTGCAGTTACTGCTGTTGATTCTGGAAGTAAGGCTTTGGAGTTCTTGGGTCTGCAAGATGTTGAAAAGTTTGAATCTTTTTCCCCAAATCCGGTATGAATCTTGTTTTATCTCTGTTTTTGTTGAAGATCATGGCTTTTTTTTTATGTTCATGTTGGAAATCTGCAAGAATTGTGTCTTTGAGTAGGAATAAATTGATGATTTCATTTAAGAATATGAGAATTAGAGTAAGAACACAGAAAGAACCTGTATCATATTTGAATTTGAAGCCTAGGGTAGATCCCAAAAGTCAAAGTGAAATTTTTTGCTGATTTTGAATCTGTTATATGGGTGTTTTTGTTTACCCTTATGTTGATTTGGTTGTGTTCTTGAAAAAATGCAGGAAGTGGAGGTGAATTTGATTATTACAGATTATTGTATGCCTGGGATGACTGGTTTTGAACTCTTGAGAAAGGTCAAGGTGAGAGATTTGATCTTGTTTGTTGACTATTTGTGTCGAATAATTGTTTAATTAGTAGATCTTTCCTAGATGATGTAGATCATGTGAATAAAACATTGTTAGTTTAAATTACTCATGAGTGATCTACCTAGGTGAACCAAGGTTTGCTTTTTGGGAGGGTTGACTTGAGTTGACCCGATTTCGGCTTAACCCTTTGCAGTTTGCACCAGGGTTTAGTCTCTAAACAGATTGGAAAACATGAGCTAACCTATAAATGTTCATGTTACTTGCAGGAATCAAAAGCATTGAAAGACATACCAGTTGTGATCATGTCTTCTGATAATATCCCAGCAAGGATAAGCAGGTGAATCAAGATTCACATACCTTTGTCAATTTGTCATCGTGAAAGGATGTTTTAGTCATTTTGACACTTACAATGAACTTGGTCTTTTGTCAGATGCTTAGAAGAAGGAGCTCAAGAGTTCTTCCTGAAACCAGTGCGATTGTCAGATGTTGACAAGCTGAAACCCTATTTGTCGAAGAGTGAGAGGAAGAAAACTGACGAGGAAGAATGTGTTTCAAATGACGATGCCACACCAATGCACCATGATGGCGTTGATGCCGCTGATGCTGATGGTGATGATGCTGACGATGATGGTGATGATGATGATGATGCTGATGCTGGCGATGATGGTGATGTGGAAGCATGGTCCGATGAAGATGAACAAGGAGAGACTGTTTCTATGGGGATCAATCTTGCTAACATTGCCACCACAAGATGTTCAAGATAGAAGATGTGGTTCCATGAAGTTGATGGATATGTTGTATTTGAACATTACTGGTTTTACGACTTATCATGAACCAAATTGGTAAAACTCGTCGTTTGAACTTCAACTCGTCTATTATATTCGTTATTCGTTTGTTTAGTTCTCCTTTTGCTTCGCGCTCTTGTCATCTCAGGAAAAAAACCATAACACTGTGAGATATCCGAATACTTCAACCACTTGGAATACAAAACAATCTCATTGTTTTCATCATGAAAGCATTTATATTTTGCTTTATACTTAAAGGCTTCTGTAATATGATTCATGTAAGTACATATTTTCTGTGATATTTCAGTGTTGGAGTGTGTACAGAGTAATCAGAGAAGATACTCGTGAATTCAACACTTTTATTCAAACACTTATAAATATTTTGTAAGGCTTATTGTAACATCTATATTCAAGTCTTAAACACTAATACATATTTGAGATAGATGATCCTATCTGTTGCAGTTATAGTTCTCAGAAGTAGATGAATCAACAGCTCACTTAGATCTTGGTTTTTTATATTTTTGTTGCTTTTGTGAAACCTATAGTCTTTGTTCAACATTATGGAATTTCCTTACAAGAACAGCAATATCTTCAACCATTATAGTCGCTAAATTATCGCTTTCTTCGGTTAATCGGTTTGTTCTTGTTCCTCTTCTTCACTATGAGTGCTGTGCTGCTAGAATTTACTACTATTGTTTTCTTTACTTTTGATATCATGCTTGAAGACAGAGTTATAGGATTGAACTTATGAGAATTGTGTAAATATCACCAAGCATGCCAAATGATGCAAAAAAATTCCTACTACTGTGCTAGTCCCTTTAAAGGGCAGTGCTTCCTTGAACTAATCCACATTATCATAAGAGTTGAAACTAAGGAACAACTCCTTTGCAAACCATAGAGGGTAAAGAAGGACGAGTCTCTAGCGATCAGCAATATTATAAGCCAGTGTGATCAACAACAATTAAGTTGTTAAAAAGAAAACATTAATGATTTTGTTACTATCGAAAAATCCCTACTGATATAACGGTTATGTTTGACGGTAATAAATGCCTAGCAACTTCAAGCTTTCCCGCGTTTATTTGTATCCGGTAATGATTACGTCATTAACTATAAGCACGAGTTCTCTCTAACAGTAACAAATAGAAGTTTTATGAAAATTACAATCATTTAAAAAGGAATTTTCTTCCAAAAACTAATACCAACGTATTTGTATGGATGGTGAAAAATTGCATGAAATTGAAGATAAGAATAAACTGATAAACACAATAATAGGTAACTACGGATCATCGTAATAACTAAGATCGATGACAATAGTTATCAATCATCATCAGTAGCAAGTGATTAGTGGTAGAAACTAAGTCGTCAATAGTAACTGATCAACAATATTATAAGCAAGTGTGATCAACAATAATTAAGTTGTTGCTAAAAGAAATACATTAACGATGTTGTTACCATCGTAAAATCCCTACTGAAATAACGGTTATGGTTGACCATTATAAATGCGTAGCAACTTCACGCTTTCCCGCATTTATTTGTATCCAATGATGATTACGTCATTAACTATAAGCACAGGTTCTCTCTAACGGTAACAAATAGAAGTTTTATGAAAATTACAATCATTTAAAAAATAATTTCCTTGCTAAAACTAATACTAACAGATTTGTATGGATTGTGAAAAATTGCATGAAATTGAAGATAAGAATGAACTAATAAAACAATAATATGTAACTACAGATCATCGGTAATAACTTAGATCGATGTCAGTAGTTAGCAACTCATTATCAATAGCAAGTGCTGAGTGATATAAACTAAATCGCAATAACAACTTATCAACAATATTATAGCAAGTGTGATCAACAACAATTAAGTTGTTGCTAAAGGAAAACATTAATGATTCTGTTAGTATCGGAAAATTCTGATACAATGGCTATAGTTGACGGTTATAAATGCCTGCCAACTTCACGCTTTCCCGCGTTTATTTGTATCTGGTAATGATTACGTCATTAACTATACGCGCGGGTTCTCTCTAACAGTAACAGATAGAAGTTTTATGAAAATTACAATCATATAAAAAAATTTCCTTCCTAAAACTAATACTAACACATGTTAACATATTAGATTTTAAAATACTCATGTAAACTTCTCTACCAAAATTTTCGTATATAGATAAAAATAAATACAAATGAATCCTACAAATCTTCTAACAATCAAATCAAAATATGTACCATAAATCAAATAATCATTCATCTTTATCACCGTTTAACAAAGATTTGAAAATCAAAAGAAATCTTTTGTTAAAACTTGAAATAGAATATAGGGTTGTAGGATCTTGAAGGTATATAAATATATAGCACCCCCTAATCTTCAACAGATGCGCCTCTCTTCCCCCTTGTTTCTCTCTTCGTCTTCTCAACCCCTGCAATCTTCAAGGGCAGATCTCAAAATTCCATCAAAAACTTTCTTTTTTCAACCCTAATCTTTATCAGGTATGTCTCTTTCTTTCCCCTTCCACTTTCCTTCGATTTTACCCATCTTTATTCCCTAAAGATAACTGTAAACCCCCAATTGGGTTCTTTTCATGAATCTTTATCGGTTTCTGAACTCAATTTGTGCAAAGATCGGTTCAATTTGAAGAATTGCGACGTTTCTCATTTGGGTTTTTTGTTTTCTTGATGTTTTGTTGAATTCTAGGGTTTGACTTTTGTTTTTGGGTTGTTGTTGTGTATGATTTGAATCAAGAATTGTGGATTAAAGGGTTTTCAGATTTGATTGCTTTGTATGAATTATGATGGGTTAATTGATTTGATTAGTTTGTGTTGCTTATGGATGATTTAGTATTGTAGTAGATCGTGCTTGGGTTACTGTTTACAGTTGAATGGTTAGCTCATCCTTTAATGGAAGATGATGATGATGATGATGATGATGATGATGGCTTTAATTGTTTAGTCTGATTATATAGTTTGTTCATATCGATTTGATTTCGATTTATTATTGTTGTGTGATTTTGAAATTTGGGTGTTTTTGATTAATTTCATCAATCTAGTTGCTGCACTTGCAATTAGTTAAAAGCATGGCTGTTTATCTTTTTCTCAAAAGTCTTACGAAAAGTGAATTATACGCGGTGGATTTGGTGTTAAATCGTGATTAGTTGTGTATTTGTTGTATCAAGGTTTGATTTTTATGGTGTTACAGAGATGGCAATAGTTCCATCAAAGAAGATGATAGCAATTTGCCAGTATGGTGGCGATTTTGAAACCCATGATGACGGGTCTATGAACTATACTGGTGGGGAGGCGTACGCTGTTGATCTTGATGAGAGTATGCAGCTGAGTGGATTCAAACAAGAAATAGCTGAAACTATTGATTTGACTGTAGACGCGATGATCATCAAATACTTCTTGCCTGGGAACAAGAAGAATCTCATCACTGTATCTAAAGACAAGGACTTTCAACGTATGGTGAATTACTACAAAGATGCTGATCAGCTTGAGGTCTTTATTATGAAAGACGTCCCTCCCGGTAAAAATGCCAAGAAAAAGCAGCCGGCACGTAGGTAATAAGCTTGATTCACATGATTATTTAATTATTCGCATGATTGTTTAATTATTCATATGATTGTTTGATTATTTGGAGTTGATGTGAATATGTGATAATAATAAGCTTTAATAAAAACATTCTGCTGTCGAATAATCAGTTTTATATCAGCTGCAAAAAGAAAAAGATTTACCAAGTTCAATGATAGTTTCACAAACATTAAAAGCACATCCAAACATTATTCTCTGGAGATTGTATGTTTTGTTGCAGCTAATGAGATTTGATTTTGATGTATTCAAGATTGCATAATCACTTACATATCGCACATCTAAACACCAATCATCCTACTCGTTGTGACATAGCTACCTTTTATGGTATATATCATTTGATTGTATTGTGTAGGCCACAGAAGGTAACACCAAATGTGGAAACAACTGCAGTTGTACCAGCTGCTCCTGCTCTAACTAATGCAGTGGCTATTAGCGAGCAGCACGTTGGCATGGAGACTGCAACCGAGATTACTCCTGCTGCTGTTCCAATCTCCTCAAATCCGTTCCCAATGGTTGTGAGTGATAATGATGAACGCATTGCTGCAAAACAATGGGAGAATCTTATTACTGGTGTAGGTCAGAGATTCCATTCCCTAGCTGAATTCCGAGAGGCCCTAAGGAAATACTCAATTGCACATGCGTTCAACTTTGTGTACAAGAAGAACGAGAATCAACGGGTGACTGTGAAATGCAAGGCCGAAGGGTGTCCATGGCGTATCCATGCATCAAAACTCTCCACCACTCAGTTGGTGTGTATTAAAACTATGAGACCTGTTCATACTTGCCAAGGGGTTAACTCAAAAGCCCCTTTTCGAGCTAAAAGAAGTTGGGTGGGAAATTTAATCAAGGAAAAAGTTAAAGAATCCCCGAAGATTAAGCCTAAAGACATTGCTATTGAGCTTAAACGGGATTATGGAATTGATTTGAATTATTCACAAGCAAGGAGAGCTAAAGAGTATGCAAGAGAGCAGCTTTTGGGTTCATATAAAGACGCATACAGCGAATTGCCTTTCTTTTGTGAGAAAATAATGGACACGAATCCGGGGAGTCTTGCTAGCTTTAGCACAAAAGAGGATTCGAGCTTTCACCGTCTGTTTGTTTGTTTTCATGCTTCAATATCGGGCTTTTTACAAGGTTGCAGACCTCTTCTTTTTCTTGACAGTACACCGTTAAACTCACGATACCAAGGCATGTTGTTGACTGCAACAGCAGCAGATGGTGATGATGGTGCTTTTCCGGTGGCTTTCGCGGTTGTTGATGAGGAGAATGCTGATAACTGGCATTGGTTTTTAACCCAACTCAAACCCATGGTCTACCCTGCTGGAAGCCCCGGTCAAATCACTTTTGTTGCTGATTTTCAAAAGGGTATCCGTGAGTCGTTACGGGAGATATTTGGTGGGGAGTGTTATCATGCTTATTGCCTTGGGTACTTAGCAGAAAAACTTAACAAAGATTTAACGGGTCACTTCTCACATGATGCTAGACGTCTCATGGTTGAAGATCTTTATGCAGCTGCACACGCACCCAAGTTAGAGGCTTTCGAGAAGTGTACTGAAGACATTAAAGCCATATCCCCTGAAGCTTACAATTGGGTTATAAGAAGTGAGCCTGATCACTGGGCCAACGCCTTCTTTGGCGGGCTGAGGTATAACCATATGACATCTAACTTCGGGCATCATTTTTACTCATGGGTCTCTGAAGCAAACGAGTTGCCCATTACCCAAATGATCGATGAGCTGAGGGGGAAGATGATGCAGTTGATATACACACGAAGAGTTGAGTCCACTCAGTGGATGTCTCGGCTAACACCCACCATGGAAGAAAAGCTAAAGAACGAGATCATAAAAGCTCGTTCTGTTCAAATGTTGAGGTCTCATGGGAGCAAATTCGAGGTTAGATATGGTGAAATGATTGACATTGTTGATATCGAGAACTGGGATTGTAGCTGTAAGGGATGGCTGCTTACGGGTCTGCCTTGCTGCCACGCTATTGCTGTATTGGACTCATATGGGAGGAGCCCGTATGACCATTGTTCTAGGTACTTTCATGTTGAGATGTACCACTTGACGTATGCAGACTCGATACACCCAATACCAAACGTTGAACGGCTAATGGATAGTGAAACTGAAGATGGTGCGGTTCTGGTCACCCCACCACCCACCATGCGCACACCAGGTAGGACCAAGATTAGGAAGATTGCACCCGGTCGTATCGGACCATCTGACTTCCTTAAACGCCAACTCCAATGCGGCAAGTGTAAAGGGCTCGGTCACAATAAGAGATCTTGCAAGTAGGTGTTTTCTTTTCATGTGTTTGACCCGTTTAAGATAAATCATAACGTGAATGGACTCATTCATAAGTAAACTGCGCATTACTGAGTATTTCTTTTGTTTTTCCAGGGAGATTAATGATCAGATTGCTGCAAACGGTCAACAATAATAAAGGGGCGCAGGCGTTAAACCAGCGAATCGATTTGGGATTCTTGATTGCAATTTCTCAGCTTGTTTTTCTGTCTAATGTTGGTTTTCCTACTAGGAGGCTTTGTTTTTGGTATCTAGAGATTAGTTTTAGTTTAGGATATGGATGTTAGAGTCTGTTTATACTTTGATATGGATTTTCAGTTTTCAACCCGAATCGACCCCTTTTACTGTTAAAACCATCAATTTGAGTTTTATGACTGTCCAGAATCATTGTTGACCAATTTTTAGAATATTAAGTTCGGTACATGATACTTCAACCCCTTATTTTTTTATGTTTAGCCTCTCATATTTTAACATTCTTTGGGTTCACATATCCTTAGATAGCTTTTTGAATCATGTACATTTTACTATCGGACTAAAACATTTCAAGCGTACAAGATCTATAATTGATAAGACATAAAGTTGTTGAAAAACAAGAATGAATTCTGTGTGAAAAAGTTTTAAGTGGTTTAAACAAATCAAACAAATTCCTTTACATAGGGGTTGAACCGTCATAATGATTGGGATGAAACGTTACTTCTAATAAGTTGATGGTTATAACTATCAGAGTTGGACAGATACATCAGTAGAAAAATCTTCGGCAATAACTAAGTTATTGCTAATGGATCAAGTTATTGATGCATGCTTGTTGCCGATCACATTTGATGCTAATGGATGAAGCTGCTACTGATCTCAATTATCACTGATGATTAGTGCGACCCTTGCTAGAGGCTTAGCCCTTTAAACAATGTCAGGGCCGCTGCCCCCTTGGAACCGAATCCTTAGAGGTTTCTTGTCCGAAATCAAATTATTCTTGAAAGAATTTGTATCTACACATTCTAACTCGAATTATTGTTTATTTCAATTTCTGTATTTGGTCTTTAGGTTAATCCAAGTTATAGTAAAATGACTCTGATCAGTGATTACACCAACTGTTTATATTCTTAGGATAACAAAAGGTTTACAAGAGAGATTAAATGGCAATGTACGAATTCTATGCATTTGTTCCGGTGGTTAGTTTCTAAAAATAACTTAACAAATGTAAAGATGCATGTTAACAATGATACATTACACTTATAACTTGCAAACACATTACATCTTCACCTCTTTCTGTTTCATCGGATCACACATCTCCACCACAATCTCCCATCAATGGCCCTCGCCCGCATCAAGAACCGCCTAACCACGTCGTCGGTGCCAGCGCCGCCACCCTCTCCAGTCCCAACCTCCGCCAGAGGCAACCGCAGTGATCAAGCCTTCAGCACTTATCTTGACAAGATGAAGCACATGCCTGATCTCAGTCTCCCCGATTATGTCAACCGATCAATGATTGCAGATGTTGAATACAGGCTGATTAAAAGCCGAGACAGAAATTCTGTTAGTGAGATGATGAGATCCGCCGGGAAGTATGGAGTTTTCAGGATTAGTGGGCATGGGATATCGATACAGGAGTTGAAGCAAGCGTTCTCGGAGGCTGATTTCTGCTTCGGGTTGTTGGCTGATCGGTGGAGTCGGGATGGAGATCGCGAGGAGTTTCAGTGGTCGCGATCTGCTATTGCTGCGTCCGAACGTAGGCGAGATGTGGCCCGAGAGGAGAATTCCGCAAGTTTAGGTAACCTTTGTTTATGTAACCAGAGGGTCCAAAGGGCCTGATGACCCTCTGTCACCTGAACTTATCGGATTTTTATTATAATAATCTGAGTTTTTTTATTATTGTTTTAAAAATGAGCTGGAACTCTGGTTGTAATCTGTAGAAAAATAAACTTTATTGATAACTCTCTGATTAAAAAGTTCTGAGTCTATACTGCGCGTCTGGGCACAAACTATCAAAGTTTTATTATTTGTAATTGTTTGATGTAGTTGAGTGCTTGTTACAAGTTAACATCATGTTATATATTTCATTTTAGCCAAAAAATGGATAATCTTGCAAGTAAACTTGAGGCAATAGCAGATGATGCTGCAAAGATCATAGGAAGCCACAGAAGCAGGCAACCTCGACAGAAAATCATGGAAAACGAAACACGAATGACATTATTCAAGCACAACAACTCAGCCCTTCAACCTCACACCCCACGCGCTTCTCAAACTCCTCGCGCCTCAGAAAGCAAAAAAGACTCATGTTTATTTGCTCTAAGCCTCCATCTCCCAACCGAACAAGGCGATTTCTGCCTATTATCAGACGAAGGCCCCTTATCGTTTAGAACAGGCCCTGACACCATTGTGTTCACCCTCGGGGAACAACTGCAGGTAATGTTGATACGCGTTTGTCGATATGAAATTTGTGCAAGTGTTTTGATTGTGGTTTGGATTTGAAGGAATGGAGCTGTGGAGAGTATAAAGGTGCAATGGGTGAGATAAACATAGAGCCAGAAATACAAGATGAGCATGAACAAGGTGCATACTCACTGGAGCTCAAGTGTTCACCTTCAATTCTGAATCATGCTGTTGATAGAATCAACACTATTTCTATAACTGATCAGATCTTTGGTGTTTTGTTGTTCTTCTGATATTCTCCTTAATTTCCTTTTTACTTTTTTAAAATTTATGACAAATTCTTCTTACTCTATATCATGAATTAAAGACATTTTACACCATTTGAAATTATAGTCAAAATTGTGATGTTATTTCATGTTAATATTATTTGTTTATGAGGCTATGTGTTATGAGTCAGATATAATACATCTGACATCAAGAACTCTTATAAAGTTGTTTGGAGTCTCATAAAATAAGCAATAGATTGATTTTAAGAGTATAGTAGGAGATGTGTGTGTTTATTGTTAAAAATATTGTAATTAGGCTAACTCACTTGTTTCAAAGGCAAAACTTTATTTTTGCCCTCATTTAAAAAAGCTATAAGATTTATATAGTAGGGTTAGCTTCCCACTTTCAAGTTGCGTACGATGGATGTCGATGAGGAACATATTCTTGTTGAAGAATAAGGCATTCATAATAGACTTTAAAAAAAAATCATGTTGAGCATTGAAGAGGTATTTAACTTTTTTTCTTTTATAAAAATTTTATGTCTGACATTGTTGAAGCAATTGATAATGTTATTAATTTGTGATCTAAGTTCAATGGTTCAAGCTTGGGGAACAAACTTTTACAAATAAGTTTCAAAGGTTCAAGCTTCAAATTGTGAAGTGATTGGGCCTCTCCCCAGACCCTGTGCAAGGCTACGTCATACACCGAGTACGACTTTTTTTAAAATTTTTTTGATAAATGCATATAACTAGTATTATGCCTCATGTGAGGAAAGTAAAACCATGCTAAGTGGCATCAATGTCACACTGTCGGTGGTGACCATCAACACCGCAAAAGCTCGCGAAACAAAAGAAATAAAAATGAAAAAAAAGCAGACGTAAAAACGTTGAACCATGCACGTCCGTTACGCCTTGTTAATGTGCAAAAACTAGACCAAAATGTAAAACACAACGGGACCGTTAAATGGAAAAAATAAAGGTATACACGTTGAACCACATACGTATATTACGACATGTTAACTCAAAAATTTTAAGCTGAAACGTGAAAACGAAAAAAATTATAAAATATAAAAAATATATGAGAGTAAAGTTGAAAGTCAAAAAAATATTAAGATTAAATGTAAAAGATAAAAACTAATAAAGTTAAAAGTAAAAACTTTAAAGAAAAACAAAAGTACAACTTATAAGCATTATATATTATATACAATAATAATGCATAACCAAATTGTAAATTTGTAATATATATAATGAAGCTTGAACTCTCATAAATTGAGATAACTATCACGAATACCTTGACACTATTGGACTTAAAACGTGTGACGAGAGACAAATAATTAACAACTGAATAGGCATCCTTTGCAAAATGTGAAGCACATGTCAAAAGACAAAATCCACGACGTGATTTTTTATTATATTAATATTATGTTGTTTTATTTGATTGTTTTCAAGCATTTTCGTAATTGGAAGTTTGTTGTTTGTGTAGAAAGTTGCACAAAACTAAGATCTTTTCATGTTTTGGTTTCACGCCACATGTGAAGCTCGAACGTGTTTAATTTTAGCTTGATTTAAGGTTTTAATGAAATGATTTTGAATAGCTTATAAACAAACCTATTATTTACGCTACTAGCATATCAACTATGACGAAAGATAATGAATTATTTTTATCATTTTGTATTGAACTGTATAAACTAAAAACATGTTTACAATTGACATTAGAAAGCAACCAAACTATGCAAAATAATTACATAATTTCTCAAAAGAATCAGATGAAAAATAACTATGCGGGCAACACTACCGTCGTGGTTGTAGCGCTTGCATTCGTGGTTGAATACGCCGCGGTGGCGTTTCCATATAACCCTGCTGCCCATCTCCGAAGAATCCGAAGTAGCGTGGCTGCCTTTCTCCTCCCCCGCCCCGTTCCCATCCCCATTACTTCCCAAATCACTCTCTCGATACCAGGGATAGCAGCGAGCTCAGACACGATCTCCAAACCCCCTTTTCGACATATATTTACAAGTGTCGCAGCCGCGCTCTCTTGTGCCCTCTCGGTACCATCCCTCAATATCACAGCCAGTTTCCTAATCACGTGAAACGCCGCGGTAATAGCCGGTAATCCACCTTTCTTCACCACCGCCTCAAGAACCGTCACACCTTCTTCTGGCAACCCATCCATCACCTCACTTGCCATCTCCACCACCCCGGCCTCAAGCAATTTCCCAACCGCTTCACGGTCCCCTGCCAAATTCAAAATCGCCACCAACGCGTCACGTTTTGAACTAATTGGTCCATTCTTAGCCAATTCCATCAATCCCTTTATCACACGGTTCTTTCTACCTAGCTTTTTCCGGTAAGCGTGAACGCCAGTGAGGCTAAATATCGTAGCTGCGGCATTTCCTTTCGCCTCCCAAGTGGCACCCGTACGCAACACCTCGATAACGCCATTAAGAACACCATCAGTTTCCATTATCCTCGTCTTGTTTGCTTCAAGGATAGACAGATTCAAGATAGTAGTAACGGCGTTAACCTGTAGGTTTGGATGCTCCGAACCCAAAAACTTAACCAATAGCGGCAACCCATCAGCCTCAGCAATGCAGGCTCGGCTATTGGAGTCCGTCTTCGCCAATGCCCGAAGCTCGGAAACAAAACGATTCGCCATCTCCAATGACAGCGACGCCCTGGCCTTCTGGATCAAAAACACCACCGTCATCTTCGTCGCCTCGATCAGCGTCTTGTTCGCGGTAACCCCGTTAACGTTCTCCTTCGCCTCCATCGACTCAAACGGAATCCGATGCTCCCGGCACCACATTACTATCAAGTTCCTCAATGCACAATTAGGTATCATCTCCGTGTGGTCAAGCGTCTGACCTGTCTTCGGACACGTGGCGTGCCCCGATTCGATCCAAAGGTTTATCGACGTCCGGTCGTACGTTTGACCGGTGGAAACCACCACCGGGTCCCGCATTAGGTCAAGAGATATCGGACACCGGAAATCCGCCGGAATCGTCAACTCCGACGAGCTCGAGGTTTTCCGGCGAACGGCGACTCTAGGAGACGACTCACCGTACAACACGCACTTAGCGTAACGTACAAGTCCGATCAACGACACGATCTCCGCCTTCGATTTCTCATCGCTTTGATTCCTCACTTCTTCTTCCAGAATCTGTATCTCATCGGTGCAGCTTGTGGAATCGTTCATCTGTAATCGCGTGAATATCTCCTTGAGTTTCGATTGTTGAGGCACAATCTCGCTTTTGATCCTCTCTAGTTTGTGTATCACATCGTTTCGGAGGTTTAAATCCTTTTCATCAATTGAAGCTACAGTTTTCGAGCACTGTTGACGGATCAAATCGACTAATTCCACAACATCATCGCTCAGATTCATCTCCTTCACCGGAAATATATCAATTAGGGTTGATAACTCCAACGTGAGCTCATGAAGCTTATTCGCAACCGATTGCTGTTGAATCAACAGCCATAGCTTACTTCCGTTACAGCAATCTTCAATCAACGTCTTCACGCTCTGTAACACAATGAACAATTCTTCAAAACACAACACCGCCGACGCCGGAAACCGCCGTACGTCCCGATCTACAGCCAAATCCTCTAGCAGCAACGTCAACAGCTTCGTTTTACGGATAATCGAATTCGAATTTCGATACAGAACAAACGGAATCGGATTCAGAGACGAAGTTTCTCTCGATCGAACCAACAGTGACCGTAGAAGCTTTACGTCGGAACTCACCGTCGCCGGAGAAGATGATTCCGGTGACCGCTTTTTTTTTGGCGGCAAAGTTTCCGGTGAAACTGCCATAGATGATGATTGATGAATATGAAGATGAAATTGAAATTGAAAATGGAAACAATGATTTGGAGAAGATGATTGATTGAATGTTTGATTGTTGCCGATGAAATCAGTGGAATCTTTGGGTTTAATTGGGAAAATAATGGGAAACTTATTGTAGTTGTTGTTGGTGATAGCTGTTTATGCTTTTGTTTGATGACTTTATTCTTGTTTTGTTTATTCATACTCATAAGTTTTATATTTATGGGTCATCTTTGCTGGAAAATGGCTGTTTGACGGAGTAATTTATTGCATATATTTTAGAGACTAAGTTACACATTGTGTCCTCTAAGAATTGGACCACTTTCAAATTATGTTTTCTAGTTATGTGTTATTTGAGCCTAAAACTTAAAAAGTACAACTCAGAGTTATAACAGGGGTAAAAACGAGCCGAGCCGAGCCCGAGCTCGTTTAGGCTCAAGCTCGGCTCGTTTTGGTTTTAGAAAGCTTGAGCTCGAGCTCGAGCTAGGTTCGTTTATAGTTTTATTTGTAAAGGTCGAGCTCAGTTCGTCGGAAATTTTTCAAGCTCGAGCTCGCTCGGCTCATTTATTGTTAAATTATTAAAATTTTATTTTGTATAATTATTTAATCATACTCTAACAATACTCGAGAGATACTTAAGAACGCAACGTAAACATCTTATAATAAAGGGTACGTTAAGTAAAATTATAACCAACTTATTTATTTATATTTGGAGAGAGAGATAGAGGAGGTGGTTGAGAAGTTGAACTCTTAACAATTATAAAATGGTGTTCGGTACACCAAAACAAAACAGAGAAGAAATCTTGGTGGCGGTAGTTGTGCGGTGGTGCTGCGGTGGCGTTTGACAGCCGTCAGCCGCCGGCAGGTGAACAAGTACTAAAGACTTTTTCTTGTTTATATTTTTTAAATTTTATAATCGGTCACCAATGTTGTTGTTTTTGTGTTGTTCCAAACGGCGCCATTGACCAATTAATTGTGAGTTGATTCATTACCCTTGGGAATTTGGATATAGTCAAGTTAGTACCTTGGTGAATATTATGATGCAACTTGTAACATTTATACTTGAACTTTTCAATCATAAGCAGTTGACTTGTAAACAACACTTCATATTATCATTGGAATAACATCCATCTACCATCGGCACATCATTATTGAAGTTTAAGAATTCATATTGTTTTTATTTTTGTTCCATCATAATCACATGATTCATATGAACAATTGACATGACAATGACAAAATTTAGTATTCATCTCTTACTAAAACTCTTTTGCATACACACATGCATGAAGGAAAACAACATCGACTACGATGAAAAAGGATACGAGTAGCAAGATCCCTATACTTCACAACATCAACGAACCACAAATGATTGCCTGATTATCATTGTTTTTTTTTTTGAACTGTAAAAATTTCATTAAGAACTAACAGGAAGCTAGCAATAAAACATTACATAAAAAAAAGAAGAAATATTGAAATCACACCAATTGCCCCAATCTAAACGGTTAATTTTTCCCCTATATTTTATTCAAATGAACGATGATACCAATACATATTCGAATATCGCATCCACCCCAATATTGCTCTCCTTAAAAACACGATCATTCATCCATATCCATATGTGCCAAATGGTAGCATGTAGAATCACTAATATAACTTTTTTAACCAGACTATCACCATTCAAGTTAGTAGAAATATGGAGCAAGTCTTGAACATTATCCACACCGGTAAGCTTACATATACACCATGATTGAATTTTGTCACATAAGATTTTCACCGAGGAGCATTTAACAAAGAGATGGTCTGTGGATTTCAAATCAGTTTCACAAGCTTTACAAACCGTAGATGACACTGGAACATTTCTTTTTGTTAGACCTAAAAGGGATGGTATTCGCCCCTGAGACGCTCGCCAAACAAAGGATGTGATTTTTATTGGGATCCAATTCAGCCAAACAAAGTTTATTATGGAAGCGGGAGATTGAGCTCTGTTTATTTTTTCTTTATAAGAAGCCACCGAGAAGGAGCCCGCCCCACCACCATCCCAAACCCAAACATCATCACCTAAATTGAAGTTTATCGAGTGTAGAAAGACAGTCATGGACTTCAGAAACATGAGAGGGGGGTTTTCTCCAAGACCGCGTGAACGTTCTATTCTCCACAGGACCATTGCATCTGTCAATAATGTTAACATTTTTGTTTTTTTTCCAAGGCAAGTAGATTCGGGAAAGCATCCTTTAGTACCCCCAATGTCACTCTAGTTATCTAACCAAAATAGTAGAGAGGCACCATTGTTTGCTCTTCCTTTGATCAAGTTATTTAAATTAATGTTTAGATCTTTGGAATCCTCTGTTGATTTCATAATATTCCGCCAGACCCCAAATATAGACTTCTTTCATGGGATTGCTTCAACCATTCTTTTAGAACCATGAATGCCTTTTATGATTTTGACCTAAAGCGCATGAGCTCGGATTTAAATTTCCATATTTGTTTTCATCTCTTTGTTAATCTTTCTTTTTTCGCATAATATTTTTCAAAATTTAAATTCTAGTTATGAAACAAATTGTCACAAGTGGTTTGAATGTGTTACAATCAAAATAAAAACTAATGATTAGGATGAGATATTGGTTTGGGAATTGGGGAAATTTAGACCATTAAAGGTTGCTAGGGTGTTTCCTGCCAAACTTGGGTGCCTAAGTCAATTTATTAAATAATTATAGTAAGTTAATGACTTTTATGATTTCTCTTTAAATGCCTATTAAAATGAAAGAGATATAAAAATCATAAAGTCTCGTGATCATATAAGAAATCCTCAAGAACACCAATCAAACATACTTTTTTTAAATCATCCATCACTCAAGGGCATCATGACATGAATCACTATGCCATCATCATCTTCGTCAAAGATCGTAATCTCTACAAGTAACTTTTATCTTGATGTCTATTAGAAACATAACTAAGGTTTCATGATTTGGACCCATCTTTAAAAATATGATCAACATATAAATAACCCTCACATGTTAATTGAATGTTAATGCATCAAAGAAAAAAATTAAGATGAAAATGTGTTGATGTGTGTGTTTAAAGGACGTGACAAGTGATAGAAGCTTTTGGAAACGTAGGATACATATTCAGGATTTATAGGGTTATTATAGGTTTGTTATCACCATAACGGTTGAGGATAATCACACTCTAGCCTTTACTTTAGCCTTTCCTTCACAATTAAGATCGCCTTTAGTCATATACACTTAGCTTTGCCCCAGCGATTTACTTGCTTAGTATTAAAGATTATATCCTCTTGTGTGATTTTGCTTTGTATTCTTTTATATTGATTGATTTAGTGGTTCAGATATTTAATATAATTAAGATATTTTGCCATTTAATAAAATATCAATTGAAAAATGCCGTCAGAAAAAATCATAAGGGGTGTTATTGCGATATCTAAAATTAATGCACTTTCCACTTCAACTTGACAAGTTAACATCCCGATTTTCGGAATATTAATTTCTGAATATTTTATTATACGGGATAAGGATAATTTCCATCAATTAGTTTCTGATGGCATTATTCCAAATTAATTTATAATGCAAATGCAACTTGGAACAATATTTAAACTATGGCCAAAAGTTTAAATATTAAGTTTTAGTGTTTAAAGTCCAAACAAATGAACAGAGAATTATTTTGGGTTATTTTGGATCAATTAAATCACTAGATTGCTCCTAAGTTTTCATCATATATCCATCCATATTTGAACTCTTATCACTTGGGATGACGACTATCAACGTCTTGATACCAATGGATTACACGCCCTTTTGTATTTATTTTTTTCATGTGCATGTATAATGTATTTGCGAGTGAACCAAACGGACCGGACCATTTCTAAAAGCTCTTAACAGGTGTTGACTAAGTACGCCTAGAGTGATTTTTTTTGTACTAAATTATGTTATTAATTGAGGGGAATTTCTTATAGTTATCATTAAGGGTGATTTACAAGGTAATACATGTTTAAATAACAAAAGATGATAATATTGGTGTAATGAA
The DNA here is from genome assembly GCA_025506505.1 of Flaveria sonorensis. Taxonomy (NCBI): domain Eukaryota; kingdom Viridiplantae; phylum Streptophyta; class Magnoliopsida; order Asterales; family Asteraceae; genus Flaveria; species Flaveria sonorensis. Next base: position 59,421,941 of record CM046434.1, on the reverse strand, counting down.
GAACTAAACATAATGAAATGGATGTGTACAGTTAATATAATGCTACTAGAGTTGAACCGATAACCGATGAAACTAATCAAATGGTTGTGTTTGTGTCAAAGAAAGACATAAATTTAATATATCAATCGTCTTTGAGTCATTCAAAAGCTTAATTTGTCAGATGAGTATAATAATATTTTCTAAAATAAGGCATACGTTACATTATCGGTTTAAAAGATAAAACATGATTAAAGTTGAAAAAATCTTCAGCTTACGCGCAAAGGACTAATTATTTATTTGACTCTCTTTTAATCAATGTGCTAAGTTTTAAGTTACGTGGCATGCTAATCCTTATTGGTTGCAAGTGAAGACATAATTTGTGTAATTGTTTATTGTATAAACATAACCTTCATACCATATACTTTAAAACATGCACGGTGTTGCTTATTACTTTAACTTTTAATATGAATATATGTATATGTATAAGTTTTTAAAACTAGGAGGTCGTTGTGTAACAGTGCAAGTCATATAAATATTATATTATATATATGTATGTTTAAAAAAACTATAAGTCATTAACAAACTTATTAAAAAACCCAATAACAATTTTATTTTTTTGGTCTATTAAACCCCATAGGCCATTAATAATCCTAATTAGTTTAGCACATTACAATTTACCCAATCTAATACCCAAATTAAAAAAAAAATGTCGACTAAGGGGGCAGAGCCTCAAAAGATCGATCGGCAAGGCTCATTTTTGACATACAATTATTGTTGTATTATAAATTTTTTACATATGAATTATTGGCTTTATATTATACGGGCTTATTTTTTTAGCAAACCCATGACCTAAAAATTTTCCGAGAATTCTAGGGGACGGTCTTGCCAAGTCTAACCATGGATTTTTTTGACTATATTTTATATACATTTATTTGTGTGTTAATTATTAACTTAATACATCGGTATTATTATAATTCATTCTACGTTAATTAGTTTTGCTATTTTGTAGGTCTGAGAGTAAAAATAAAATGAAAATAATGCAATTAAGCAAACGTCCATACTAATTTATTAAAATCTTTAGAAGACACATTTTTTTAGGCTGTTCATCTAGGTTACACTTAGGATTTAAACTATGTCCTCACTACAATGAAAGTTACATATTAAAATATATAAGTTTTTTTAATAAATGTTCATTTACTATTATGTTAATCAAATTAACTATTTTCAAAAAATAAATATAATGTTTCAATAAAAATATTTTGATAAGATTTAATTTTGTTAAAATTAAATTTAATTTCTAGCTAATCATTATTAAAATTAAAATACTTTGAAGATCAAACATTTTTAAAAGATCAAGATTCATGAAGTTGAACACAATTACAATTAGCAATTACTCACTATAAAACATTTTTGTTTTAATGTACATCACGATTCGATCTTCTCAAATCTAAGTATGTTTTATTAACTCATAATTTCATATTTATAATTTTATGTTTATTATTTCAACTCATGTAACACTCAATTATCTAACCTATTATATAAAAAAAGAGAGGGTTGCGAAATCGTGAAGATATCAAAGATTCAAAGAAAAGAAACAAAAAAGGGTCTGATTCAAGTTTAATTGGACTTAAGTGGGCTGATCTGTATTATTTGGGCTGTGAATTAAAAACAAGGAAAAGAAGACTTGGTTTAGGGCCTTAGGGCCAGGGGTGTGCTGGTCAGCAATTTGAACTTTGAAGGAAGAAAATAAATTAAAGAAAAGTCGGCAGGAGTTTGATCTTGAAATAAGTATTTAATTTTAATCATAGGAGTTTGATCTTGAAAATAAAATTTTGGGAAAAATAATAATGCAATCAAAAAAATATACATCAAATGTTTTCTAATAATATCTTCCTAGAGTTACCGATAGTTTGAGCAGTGCCCACTGCCCAGGCTAGACTAAATATGTTGAATATATGTTTGACGTCATTTAGTAAAATTGTATGCATATTGATAATCAACAAGAATATGAAGGGACCATATGTTGCCAACTAGCATATTCTTTCTAACAAAATGTATGCCAATTTTCACATGTTTGGTCCATTAATGTTGAACCGGATTTTCTAAAAGATAATCCACTGATATGTTGTCACGATAAAGAATCGTGGCTTGCCAACAGATGGTTCGAGAAGTAAATTCCGGATCGTGTTTGTAACCCCCGGTATTTGGCTTTGGCACTAGCTAGGTCGAGAGATTGCTGCTGGCGTTTCAACAACCATAATACTGATTTTTTCTATTTATTTATTTTTTAGGTTGACCAACGAGAGATATTAGAGGGCACCAACGCGGCTACTATAAAGAGATCCATCTATTAACGGCCCTGGCCCTATACTACCATTTGTGACATACTGGGCTTGGGGGCCCTAAAAAATAAGGGCTCCCATTAAAAAAATTACCGTAAGCTTTCGTATTATATAGGCCAATGAAATCTTGAAGCGGGAATAACACTTGATAGTTAAGTCCGGATGAAAAATTCGGACGATTTGATCACTTATTGAATGGGCGCAGTCACACGATTCACAAAGCAGGCAACCCTTCTTGAGTTCCTACCTCTTCGATTGATCTGCATCATCTGAGAACAAAGCAGACAACCCACAAAGCATCACCGATTCACCTCTCTAAATTCTGATCACGCCTCTTAAGATTTTTCATTGACAACCACTGTACCAAAAGCGGGAATAACACAAATTTAACCACTGTACCAAAAGCTAGGCTATTCACAATCAATGTCAATCTCTTAAGATTTTTCATTGACAACCAAACTAGCTATATTTTTAGACATGAAATTTGTCTAAATAGTCATATATCCATTGTAGAACTATTGCATCAATTTTGGCTCAAGAGGGGTATTTCAGACCGGTTTTTTCGGGTGTAGCAATGCGTTTTATCTATAAAAGAACCTTGAGTCCATGTGCATAGAGTTGAACAAGCTCAACCTAATATGAATATGAATCCTTGGTGCCAACAAGAACACAGACTTTATGTTGAATGTTGGTAACGGTACATATCAAGTGGAATCGGCTTAATTACCAACTTCTTTGTCGGCCATCATGATGGTCGAGCAAAATTATGGAGGAAACAATTAACTATAGAAAGAGAAGAAGAGATAGGGTTAGTTTTAACACCATGTAAAGTATCACTGATTCGATTATTATTTCTATTCATAATGAAGAGTATATTGTTATATGAATACAAATTAATGGATGATTGATAAATAAAATAATATTATTTTCCCTTCAATTCCTATTCTAATTCGCTCTATTATTAAAAGTTTAGAAGTAATTAATTTAATACTTAGTTATCTATTAGTTTCATCAACCGCAACCATATATATGTAGACTCTAATAACAGATGTACATTTGGCATGAAACTTGAGGATGATTGATAATTTACTATTACTTTTGCACTTTTGTGGCTATAATAATACAAAAATATTCTAGTGGATATGATTGTTAATTTGACACTTTCAGCCATTATCATCACCCACATGAAATGATTGCAACAATAATTTAAAATAAGGTATTCGTTGAAGATGCAAAGAGATTAAAAAATTCGCATGTAAATTCACATGTTGTTGTGGATATCATGACATTTTAAAATTATAAATTAACATCTTAAATTTTTATACGGGTCATATAGCTTCATACACGTCGTATAGGAGGGTCGTATAGTCTATACGGGGTGTATAACCCCTCTGACAGCCCCCTGAATTTTTCCTCGTAGTCAGTGACGAAATTTGCTATACGCGTCGTATAGCCCTATATTTGTCGTATAGAGGGGGTCGTATAGGGTTATATGGGGCGTATAGCTCTTTGACAGGCCCCCTGAATTTTCTCGTTTTCAGTGTTTTCGACCCTATACGCCGCGTATAGACCCATACGCGACATGTAGGGGGGTGTCGATTTATCCGGGTGTCGATTTATCCGGGTGGGTGTCTCTGTATTAGAACACTAAATAAATAATAAGTGACCCCATGTGGTGTTTCTATGGACAATATGGACCACGCATTAAAAAGAATAGTGACATATCATTTCACAATTGAACTCTTGAAAGTAACTTTTGAAGAAATTTGATATGATATTGCTCCTATAACGTGTTAACACAAAGATGGAAAATACAATATTATGACGTACTGTTCAGGGAAAGAACGACGTGTGTATTATGATGTGAAATAAAATTTTAGCTTTCACCATCGTTGGTGATACCCCAATAATTATGTCATCGACACGATTGTGGGTAGTAAACTCTGGCACAATTTATAAGTGTGGTCATGTAAAAGTTTTATTTAAACTTTTATCGATTTAAGTTACAGTGTATTAATTGCTAGACGATTTTTCTATCAAGATGTGACACCTCGAGCCAAGGCATGCTAACATGGGTAGTTTGCAAATTCCATACAATGACTATATGTAGATAGAAGGTACGCTAGACCTTATACATAAGAATGAAAATGGTTATATTTATCATTTATGTGCATCAAAGGTGATTACGACATGACTCATGAAAAAAAATCATTTTTACTTGTAGAATCATGCAGGGTAATTTAGTAAATTGCTGTGGTCAAGCCATGCATGATTTCCACCACCATCAATTAAGTAGCTCCATTTCTAAGTAGTTATTTACTTTAAGTTTTCTAAGATGTTTGGTTTGCTTAATTATAAGTAGTACCTTAGTTTCTAATTATCTAGAAATGTGTGTTTGAGGTAGTCGATCTGTCCCTTTTTTTATTTATATGTATTTCCTTTCAATTTGTAAGAGGATGGTGTGTTTGAATATAAAAAGTTTTATGTGTTGATTAATCTCTTGAGCGTGAGATTTAGATTAATATGTGTCTATACTAGTTCAATCTTGGCAAGTAGGATGGTTTTCTAATTAGATCCGAGTCTCTAACCGTGATGGTGTAACAGTATCCTAGGTTGGAAATTCGTTGCCCTATTGTTCGTTTGTGTGGTGTTTCTGTATCACAAGCGGGCCTTAGATTTACCCTTTTCTATCGTTTAATTCGAATTCTATATTTCTGGTCGTTGCCTACTCTATTTGTATATAAACACAATTTCAAAGGTCGGTGGGTTGTCGGTGAAATTTTATTATATATTTACGTGCTTTGAGCTTGAAATTATGTTTAGAGTTGGACTATTACACAAAACGTGTAGTTGCCTTGGTGGTAACTAATCCTTTACCCACAGTCACAATCCATGTTCAACACTCCGGCCCATGCCCTCTAACGTGACTTTTACTTTAGACTTAATTACATGAGTGTCCTTGTGGTTAGGCTTGATTTTATTTTTCTCTTTGAAATTACAAGGTTGGTTCAATACTTTGCACGAACGTAACAACGATGGTCCTGAAGCGGATGGACGTTAAATTTGACTGCTAAATTTTCTTTAATGATTAAAATACCCCTACACTTAAAACCTTTCAGCTACCACCATCGAGAACAACAGTAGATCCGATTGGTGATGGTGGTCGGCGGTTTTTAAAGTTGTGGTTGGTGATGGTGGTGATTGAAGGTTGAAGGTGCTGCTAGTAATGGTGGTTGAAGGTGGTGTTGGTGGTAGTTGAAGGTTGAAGGTGGTGTTGGTGGTGGTTGAAGGTTGAAGGAGGTGTTGGTGTTTGAAGGTGGTGGTGGTGGCGACGGTGGTTGAAGGTGGTAGTGGTGGTGGTGGTGACGGTGGTTGATGGTGGTGGTAATGGTGGTGTAAGTGGTTGAAGGTGGTGGTGGTGGTTGAAAGAGGTGGTGGTGGTGGCGGTGGTTGAAGGTGGTGGTGGTGGTGGTAGGAGATAATAGTGGAGATGGTGAAGAAGAAAGGGTGAAAGGGGGTTTGGTGTGGTGGACAATGGTATTTTGTCATTTCACATGCACTTAACAACAAAAGTTAACGTTCATTCGTTTCAGGAACCATCGTTGTTACGTTTGTGCAATTAGACCAATCTTGTAATTTCAGAGAGTTAGAGACCAAAAATAAAATCATACCTAATCGTAGGGACCATCCGTGTAATTAAGTCTTTACTTTATTATTATTTTTTTAGCTTTTTTCCTTTTCTTTTTGCTTTCAGTTTTTCCTTTTGCTTTTTATATCCTTTTTTAAATGACTTTTTTTTCATCTTCAAGCGCAACCTCTTGGGTTTTGGACCATAAACTACAATTTTTACTACCAACAAGAAAAAAGGAAAGACATTTGCGTTGTAGGTTCCTTCTGCATCTTCAAATATTTTATTTTCTTTGCTACAAAATCTTTTCACGAGTTCGTCGTTTTTACGTCAAGCACTATTTAGAAGTAATGTGCAAGGCATAACCACGTTAATGTCACCAGGGCATCACATATTTTTATTTCCTTTGCTACGAACTCTTTTCACGAGTTCATCGTTTTAATGTTTGGTACTATTTATGTCGTAATGTGGGAGACATAACCATGTTAGTGTCTCCGGGTCAACGCAAATTACGAATTTTGACGTTGGTTACGAAGTTTGTAAACGTATCATTTACCACATTAATGTTATGGTACGGTCCCGCCTCATCGCACGGGGTGAGAAAACAAGGAAGTCATACTTCACCATCTTAAATTATGTATGTTTATGTTATTATGTATATCAAAAGTAGTCATGCTTCACTACCTTAACTCATGTTGTTAGTAGAATCAGTCATGTCTGCTATGATTTGTTTGGAATTGTTTTACGGAACCGGCGCTTGTAGCAACTTTTGTTGTTAAAACTTACAAACTACAAACAAAATTAAGAAAAAAGAAGTTCAGATTGTATGAAACATGTTGTGAAATTTCCTAACTTCATTAATATTTGTTTCTACTCTTATATGAGAGTAGTTATTTTACTTGAATGTCTTGGTTTATATATAAAGAAAACGGATGAGGATAAGCATAAGGATAGAGTATATTCTTATACGAATAAGAGTAGTTTTTATATATTGGCGTCAGGTACATGAACGCCTACCTCGAAATCCGTCGATGTTTGTCTCCCCTCTCCTCCATACCTCCATAATAGCAAGCCCAACTGGCGTTTTTTCGGCCCATTCTTCGCCTAGCTAGGTCATCCTTCATCATTGGAATAAAACTTTTATTATAGTAAAAATATATAATAACAATAATAATAATGGGGAAGACTTGCGTTCGAGTCTCACTCCGAGAAAAAATACTTAGGGTTGAACCAGAAAGTTTTTTTAATTATAAGTTTCCTTATGAGAAGATTGTGGTTTTCTCCAAATAAAATAACATATATTATTCAAAACAGAATCATACATTTGCCATTCAAAAAACAATCTTTTTAATAACAAAGAAGTGATGATGATGAGCTAATGTTTTTAGGTTTTATCGGGTAAAGTTTGGATGTTTTTATTAAATAAGTGCTTTTCATAAGCATATAGAATAAAACTACAATATGGGTGTTTGGTATTGCTTATGAAAACTTCTTTTAACTTTAAAAAAAAAATAAGTTGAAAGAAGATGAAAATATGTTTGGATGGAGATAAAGATGCGAGGAGAAAAAGAAGTTTTTAAGAAGTTAAAAGTTTTAACCTCTCAAAACTCATTTTGAAAAGTCAAAAGAAAATATAAATAAGCAATCCGAAACATGACCAATGTATGTAATTCAACTTCTATCCAGTATTATAATGGGCTGCAACTTGGGATGATAATTCAGTGATAACATTATGTGTCGTGTCCTAAACTTACATGGTTGTTTGATTAGTGATGCTCTTAAGTCTTGAGTGAAGTCATGTTAAGTGTTAAAAAAGTATTTGTGATGTTGCCTCAGTGACACTTTCCACTAAAAAAAAACCCAATAAATACCATACTATAAGCCTTTAAAGTTCAAACCTCATCCACAAATCATATAACTTTGTCACTCCCACCCTTACTCATAAGCACCACAGTTTTCCACCAAAATCCCCTTTATCCACAACAATTCAAAAAAAAAAAAAAAATCAAGTAGATTTCATACCGATGATATATCTGACGTGATGCCGGCATTAGAACTCGCAGGTGACGAACCACCGTCTCCGGCGGAGAAGACGCTGTTCCGAAAATACGAAATCGTCGTCTCCTCGGTCATGGTGCTTTTGCCAAAGTCTATCATGCGCGCGATGTGCACACCGATCAAACCGTAGCGATCAAAGCTATTAACAAACAGATGATCCTCAAAGGCAACCTCACGGCGAACGTTAAGCGCGAGATCGCTATCATGCGCCGGTTGCGCCACCCGAACATCGTGCGCCTCCGTGAGGTTCTCGCGAACAAGAAGAAGATATTCTTCGTTCTCGAGTTTGCGAAAAGAGGTGAGTTGTTTGCGAAAGTGGCGAAATCACGGTTCAGTGAGCATCTCAGTCGCCGGTATTTTCAGCAATTGATCTCCGTCATCGGTTACTGCCACTCACGAGGCGTATACCACCGCGATCTGAAGCCGGAAAACCTCCTGTTAGACGAGAATTGGAACCTGAAAGTCACCGATTTCGGATTGTCAGCCCTAACGGATCAGATCCGGAACGACGGACTCCTCCACACGCTGTGTGGAACGCCGGCGTACGTCGCGCCGGAGGTTTTGTCGAAGCGAGGCTACGACGGTGCGAAGGTGGACATCTGGTCGTGCGGCATCATCCTCTTCGTCCTCAACGCCGGATACCTCCCGTTCAACGACTCGAATCTGATGGTGATGTACCGGAAGATCTACACCGGCGAGTTTCGCGTGCCGCGGTGGACGTCGCCGGATCTGAAACGCCTCATATCGCGTCTCCTCGACACGAATCCCCAAACGCGAATCACCGTCGATGAGATCATCAACGATCCGTGGTTCAAAATCGGTTACAGAGAAGTCGAATTTCACCACGATTACCTCGAATTGAAAGACGAATATTCCGATTCCGTCACATCACCGTCGACGTCCGGTGACGATTTGAAGGTGATGAACGCTTTTGATATCATCACCTTCTCGTCCGGCTACAATCTCTCCGGATTGTTCGACGAACCGGAAGAAGGAGACCGTTTTTTGTCAAGAGACTCGCGGAGAAGATAATTGACACGGTGGTGACGGTGGCGGAGCGGCAGAGGTTGACGGTGGTTGTACGGAAGGAGTGTTGTGTGAAGGTTGTTGGAGGGTATAATTGTAATTTCGAAATGGTGGTGGAGTTAAAACGGTTAACTGATGAGCTGGTAGTTGTGGAGGTGAGGGTTAGAGAAAGTGAGGTGGGGACCGGTTGTGGGGTGTGGAGTGATAAAATTAGACCGGGTTTAAGTGAGTTGGTTTATGAAACCGGTCCGACCGGTTGACTGTGACTCGTTAATAGACGGTGACTCATGTGAAATTATTGGTATTTGCTTCTACTCCGTTCGTTTTATGCCACGTTGTTTTGTCACATGTAACAAATGGACAAGATTTCTAATTAAAATGAAGTCTTTATTAATCAACTGGAGCACAAGAATATTTTCTATTTACATAGTTTTGTTTCTTTATATCCAAGTTTTGAACAGAAATAGTGTTGTAGAAACTCTTTTAGTCGAGCGGGGTAACGACTAGCGATAAGTCAGGATTAACCGTATTGTAATTTTTGTATGTAATTTTCACATTTATGTATATATGCGCATGTCGTTATGAATAACATATTTAAAAATGGTTTAAAGTTCAAATAATTAAATTAAAACATAATAAATCAAGCATTACAGGTCGTTCACTCATGACGACGAGGTTATATTAGAAGTTGAAAGGGTGCGTACCGCTTATCTTCAGAGTGGGACTTAAATTCAATTGAGAAACGCAAATTTGTTCCGCTATACCTAAAATCAAAACCATCTTTTTCCAATATGGGAGAATGATTTATTCTGGGCCTTAAAAATAAGATTTTGTTTTTCAGTCTTGAAATCAGTAACACAAATTTGTTTGTTCCGCCAATGACCCATTTTGGGCCGTAGGACTGATTTTGGGTCGCCTAAGATCGATCTAAACCGGTTAGGAACGAGTTTGACCGACTGCCGATTTTTAGGACCGATTAACAATTAGTCTTCACCTGTGTCTGACTTTTACAATACTGGTATAAATAACATTTCTTTTTCCAGAAAAAAAAAACACACACACACTATTATATAAAAGAGAGATTCATTGAAAATCATGTCATAAATAAAAACTATGAAAATCAGAGGTTACGTATATATAAGTACGTGTTACAAAGTATACAACTAAGTGTTACGTATATGTAGGGGTTATGTATATGTAAGTACGTGTTACCAAGTGTACAAATAAGAGTTACGTACATTTAACTCATACAAGTTACGTATATGTAAGTCGTTTCGTCATCATCGTTGTTCTTAGGAGTTTAAATAAAAAATATATAATGAACTCAAAAAATAAGGTTGAATTTTACTCAAATATACTTTGAACAACTAAAAAGTTAAATCAATTATAAATTATGTGATTGGGTAATGGTGGTTTTCACGGTTTTCAATTTAAACATGGTTTTATTTGATCCCTCTTATATATATATATATATATATAATATATATATATATATATATATATATATATATATATATATATATGGGTGAGGTTGTTCTACTAAGTGTATTTTTGCTACAAAGTGTGAGAAGACACAATAAGGCTAAAAAGTCACAAAAAAAACTATATCTCACAATCTAAATCGAATTTCAAAAAAGTACTCCGGAGTCTCTGTTCCTCTCATCGTCCTCTTTCAGAAAAAAAAAAAAATTCATTGTGTCTGTTATGACACAATGACGTCATTGTGTCTCTCATAATGACACAATGACGTCATTGTGTCTTTCATAAATGACACAATAAAAAAATGTTAATTTTTTAATTTTTTTTAATTTTTTGTTTATTTTTTTCTTAGTGAGGACGGCTAGGGCAAAAAAAGCTCGGAATAACTCTTTTGAAATTCGATTTAAATTGTGAGATATATAATTTTTTTTTTGTGACTTTTTTGACTCATTGTGTCTTCTCACACTTTGTAGCAAAAATACACTTTGTATTTAAACCTCTTTCTATACATATATATACTAGTGGGTGAAACCCGCGCAGTGCGGCGGGGGTATAAATATTTTTAGGACTATGTCTTTCGCTAACTTTACTTTGTTGTGCTAACTCTCATTTTGTTTTTTATTTAATTATTGTGGGATATCAAACATATCTATATTACTATAAGGATGAGCAAATTTATAAATAACAACTGTACCAAATGTAACAAAATTATTCTTAAGTGTCTAAAAAAGAGAGTAAAATTAAAATGTTGTCCAAAAAATTGTATTATATAGTAGTATATATATAAGTAGATTAAGATAACCTTAAATATAATAATGATACTTTAAATTTAATTAGGAAATGATGGAGTACAAGTATTTAAAACTTAAAATGAGCATAATAGGAATAAATCTTATGAAATACACATTAAAACTTGTAACTCTTTATGCCATCTTAAAGTTGATGTAAAGTTACAAATCTATACATGATTTCTCTATTATATAGTAGTAAGATAAGATATATATATATATATATATATATATATATATATAATTGGTGAAGGATTCTACAGTAATAATATTAGTAAGATAATAATAATAATATTTAAATGTTAATAACTATATAATTTGTAATTAAATTGGTAAACTTATATTCTTAAAATTCCGGGTTTACGTAATGGTACGAGTCGGGTATAAAACGTTACTGTGCATATTTATATATACGTTTTAAGATGATATACGTTTTGACATTCGCCTACAGTTTGACGTAAATTCTGTTCGGAAATGAATTGGGTGATATATAAACGTTTTTATTTGACGGTATAAATCTGAATTACTCTACGTTTCAACGTAAATTTAATTCAAAAAAGATTCGAGACGATTGTAATTTATACTTTATCACGTCAAATACAGCGTGGCTGCACGTGTTTTTTATGTACATTTTGAGCTGAACTATGTTTTGACATAATTTTGTTTGGAAAGAATCAAGTAAAGTATAACACGTTTTCGTTCAACAATAAAAATTCTAGTTGTTTTACGGTTTGACGTAAATTTAGTCCAAAAACAACGTGTTTTTGCATTTACGTTTTGAAATTTGAGATTATCGTAAAATTTCACGCGCAAAGCACGGGTTTATTAGAAAAACCTAGTTATATTTAAACTCAAATATTACATCTTATTAAATTATGACACGTGTTAATGAAAAAAAAAAAGAAAATCTATTTCATATTCTTTTGTGATACTAAAGGAACGGTAGGAGGGACTCCACGTGTTGTTCTAAACCTTTTGTTTTACACGAAGCACATTGCTTTTCTTTTTGACTACAAAACTATTTTGTAGACTATTACTTTGATAACACCATTACTTGTCTTTTCGTCAACAAAACCATTTTTATAGCGCCACAAATGCAGCTATCCGTGAGCGTTCGTTGGTGATGTGACATGAAAGAGATACGAAATTGAAGGACTTGGAGATAAAAATCATTTTTAAGATTATTACTATGACAACACCATTACTTTTTTTTTATTTTAATTCATCTCTATCTTTATACTCTTAAGATCTAATACTAATTTATACGATGGAGTTCGATCACATTTAGACTCTTCTATGCCGAGTCTAACGCTTCTCTATTATATAGGAAAGGAAACAACTCTATCTCGAAGGAACTCCTTTAAAGCATTGATGCACAACTCCAATTCTAGTGTCATGGATCATTAACGAAGCTCACACATTGATATCGTTGTAGGTAGGTGTATGAGTGTATCGCAATCCAAAATCTAGATTCAATTCGCTAGGTAAAGTTTCCTTAGAGAATGAAAATGCTATCGAACAAAGGAAAAGACGATGGATATCTGAAGATCACCTAAGTATTTTTTTGTGGTGCGCTGGTATGGATAAGTGATCAATTTCAATTTGGTATCACATGTTATTTTTTACACTAAATTAGATTATTCACAATTTAACCAACAAAGGAGCCATTGTTATAATAATAAACAAACAAAAGTATTATAAAAAAATAACTTAATTACTTAATCATGGGGATCTCTTAGCGTTTTAATCTGACTGTTAGTCGATCTCTATGTTGCCCCCTCAGTTGACTTTTTTTAAATTTGAATATTAGATTGAGTAAAATGGTAGTAGACTAAACTAATTAGGATTGTTAATGAGCTCTAATGTTTAATATTTTATAATAATTAAATTGTTATTGGGTTTGTTGATAGCTTACGGTTTTGCTTAATATACATACATATATAAAATATATTTTTAAAAAGTTCGGCTCCCCAAGAAGATCGAGCCCTGGACAGTCGCCAACCCCGCCCCCCTTAGGGCTGCCCATCAGCAGGGCCGGTTCAAGCTCAAAGCTATTAAAGCTAGAGACTCTAAATTTTATATTATATGTTTATATGTGTAAAAGATTTGACTAAGCTAGACACTTTATTAATTTAGTTGGGCCTGTATCCAATGAAAATTCACCCTTTCTCTCCTCAAGATATTATAACATTTTTTTAACGGCCAACGAATACTTTTAAGCCCTGTCACCCGAGTAACCCAATGGCGAAAGGCCACCTACGCTCGCGAACACAAACAACGCTGGTGACCTGTCTCGCACACCACTACAGGGGGAACCCACCACCCAAAGCCCCACTATGGTAAAACCCTGACCCACTTGAATCATATTGCACCAAGTGACACTCGAATCCATAACCTCCACTTTGAAAAGCCATAGGTTTCCTCATTCCAAACCAATTGATCTGGTGCTCATTGGCTCAAGCTATTATAATTAATTAATAAAAAAACATAGTTGTGATTCGTTCTATCAAGCGACAATTTTGAACATAGATTTGCGAGTGTTCTCTGAATCTAGTAGTTAAGGTCAGTTTCTTTTTACCAATTGTAGATTCTAGTTTTTTGTGTTTTAATCTTGATTTGTGTTGTTGGATTGTACAGTGCTATTGTTGTCTTTCTTGGTTTAATTCTATAGTTAGTGTTTTAATTTTAATTTACAATCATATAGTATTTAGTCACTTGTTTAGTGAGTTAGTTTTGAATCTAGTGTTTGAATATTTTGTAAAGTTGTTTTTTTGTTGTTTAGTGAATTAGATTTGAATATAGTAAATAGTCTACACTTATTTGTTTAATATATATATTATTATATTGCTTGTTTAGTAGAAATTTAAGTAAAATCTATCATATATAAGTGTAATGTAGACTGGGAGTCATGAAAACGATCATATGAAAAAGTAACATAAGTAAAAACAAGAAGCAGATACTAAATTACAAAAAAAGTATTTGCTCAAATTACAAAAAATAAAAAATTAACTCAACCAATTACAAACATTTTAGTTTATTATTTTCAGTCCCAACCCAGAAAAAGAAAGATTTATAATGTTAACTTCGGAAAGAGCCCCGTTTTTTTGCTATGCATAGGGCCTCCAAAATGATTAAACGGCCCTGCCTATCAGGACAAGAGCCTGGGCTAGAACGGAAAAGGAAATCCTGATGGTCAAGAATGCAAGTGAGGGTCTAGAACTTAGGGTTCTAACTGCACCACAAACCACCTAGAACCGTGGTAGCTTAACTTGATGATAAGTGAATAGTTGACGCTCTCATGCCACATTGTATCATCAGTTTTGTTTATCATTATACCAATACACATTTTCAAAGGTCAGTGGCAAATGCCACCGGCTAAAAAAATCCCTCAAGTTTTTTTATTGAAATTTTTTACATCTAAACTATTTTTAAAACTTTAAAAAATATCATTTTGACACCCCTCAAGTTTTTAAATTTCTGGATTTACTCCTATACAATATACATTCGAGTACATCTACGTTAGGACGTAATCAGAAATGACTTGGCTTAAATATAAAATGTTTGCGTGCCAGACTTTATACACGTTTTTGAACTATCTAAGTTTTGACAAACGTCTATCTTTTGACGTAAATTTTGTTCAGATATTAGTAAAGTCAAATATAAACGTTTCGACAAAAATTTTGTTTGGAAACGCGTCGGATTAAATATAATACATTTTTGTTTACTCTACGTTTTGACGTAAATTTAATTCGGACACGAGTCAAATATAAATGTTTCAACTTATATTTTGTTTGGAAAAAAGTCGGGTCAAATATAATACGTTTTCATTCAACGGTATAAATTTGAGTTACTCTACGTATTGACGTAAATTTAGTCAAAAAATGAGTCAGGTCGATTGTAATCTATACATTATCATGCCACATACGATGACGCGGCAACGTGGGTAAAAAAACTAGTTTAAGATTTATTGTAAGGAGCAATTTTATTAGAGTTTTCCATGAGTTTTGTTTATCATTTAAGATTTCTTGTAAGAAGTTTATAAGAGTTACAAAGATGTGACCTTATTCACCTATATATTAATTTTACAAGTCAATGAACAGTAGTTTGTGATAGTATTACTGTTTGGTACAACTGTGTAATGCATGTACAATCTTACTTGCCACTGGTACAATTGGGGGTTGCTGTTGTGGTATTCGACGCCCATTTAAGTTCTGATATATGCCATCTTTCATTGTTTCTAGAGAGAGACAACTTTTGGATAGAGAGAAGGATGGGTAGGTTGCTATGTCGCCGATGGTGGTGGCGCCTTCTTCTCGTCCCTGTTTTTGGTGGAGAGAATGATGGGAGGGTTGGTGTGTTGCCGCCGCTTTCGTTCGAATTTGGGTCGGATGGCGGCCGCTTAACCCTGCCGCTCCTTGCGGTGGTGGTGGCACCTTCTTCTCCTCTCTGATTTCAATCTCTTTCACTACAAGTGGGTAATGCATGTGGTGGTATGTTTTGCCCTTTTGGGTTGGATATAGTTTAGTGTTGTTGTGGTGGGTCATCTTTTTAGTGTTGATGTTACTGCTGGAACCTTTTGGGGCTTGGTTGTTGTTTGTCTTTGTTGTGGTTGCTGTTGAACTAGCACACTTGGCTGTTATGCCCTTATTCGCTTCGGGTTCTTTGATATTTTCTAAAGGTTTTGTCCCTTTTGGGTGATGGGTGTTTCAGTGTTGTAAAAATCGCTAGGCGCTAGTCGGGCGGTGAGGTATGGACTAGGGATTAATCGGGATTAATCAGGATTAATCGGATCAGATTATTATGTATAATTTTGCAAATTTATATATAATTTTATATATTTTTTTTATGAATTAGTTTACAATTTTAGGGAATATTTGTAAATTGTGAATCTTGAGGGGTTAAATGTAAAGGTACACAAACTTATTAAATCATTTAACCCTAAAGTTAAAACAGCGTTCCCCTTCCATCGTTCCATCACGCCGTAGCACCCTTCCCTCGTTCCGTCACCGAGTCGCAAATCTCGCCGGAATGGGAGAATCCGGCGGTTATCGTCGCTGGAACGCCGCCGATTTATTCTATATGTTAGTTTGATAGTCAATTGACGACTATAGCTTGCAACTCTTGATGGTTTGGTACAACTGGAAATGCATGTATTATTTTTATGTTCAAGTCAATGACGACGAGCGTAGGCTCATCTGAGATTTTGTATCGTTTTCTTTTTGGGATGTTTTGGTTGTTTGATGTTGTGTTTGAGGGCGATGATAGTATCCATGCATGGTCTTGAGCCTCAAAGATCGAGACTGTATTTGTTGTGCTTTGATTGATTATGATATTTATTGTTATGATGGTGATAGGCGATGATAAGAAAACAAATCAATGTTGTTCATTGTCCTGGCGGGGTAGACAAGTCCACAGTGGACCGCTACTGTTTCTGAGTCTTTTATTTTACAACTATGTCACTTGCTTTTGTTGTTTTCGATTTACACTTGTCGTGCTAAACATGCTTCAAATACACTGAATAACAAGCTATGATGATAAATATTCGTTTTCAATGTTTGGCGTGACAGTTGTCTTTGCAGACACTGAATAACGATTTCTGAACCTTTAAATGCTAACTTTTTGGGGCTTGGCAGATAACTGTTGATCATGATTTTTTTCACTGCGAAAGGAAAATACAACTAGTTGATAAAATGAAGAACCTTAGAAATATCATAACATATTATTATTATTATTATTATTATTATTATTATGTGAATGAGATTTTTTGTTTAAAGGCATACGCAATACACCTTTCAAGGATGTGAGCCATATCTATGAGCCGTTTAGCATCAAGCTATCCCACTTGGGTGTACATTTAATTTTAGCCACATTTCAAAGATATATGTAAAATTGTGAAATCAAAGTTGATTTTTGAGATCAATGAAATATTCAATAAAAGAATACAATCTACGATCGAGGAAAATATGTTATTATTAGCGAAAAAATAAGGAATATGCGCTACGAGATATTTGATGGATAGTGTATTGACCATTATTATATTTTTCTTTTAGGAATATTATTACTTCTATTTTTTCATGATTAATTATTCGCTTTCGTATTATTAGCTCAATTATTTTTTGTATATTTTATAATTATGCTTTGATATAATGTTATTATTATGGTAAAAAGTATGTCGTCAAACAAAACCCACCAACCAACACGTTTACAATATGAAAGTCACCAATTATTACTAGTTGAATACTCGATTTTAGATAAACACGTTTTCTTATTTACCATTTTTCGTGTAGAAAGTTACATCTTCAATAAATGTAAAAGTATTAAAACCAATATTTATGGATACAATAATCAAATAGAAATAAGATAAGTCAGATTTGGTTGAGACCTATGATAAACAAGATTTTTTAAAACTGGTATTACATTATTTGCGTCTATCTTCGAAAGGTTTCTATTTCAATCCTTATTCTTTTTGAAACAAAATGAGATGGTCATAATTTGCTAAATAACAAAAGACGTTAGTTTGTCATTCTTAACGGATGAAAGTCCCAAAAACGTCCCTTTTGACGCACACGTAACGACAACATGGGTTTTTGATATATGTGAGATGGCCATTAGAGATGCTTGATAAGGTTATAACGAAACCACACCATATCCACATAAGTTAAGGGATTATATTAGACATGAAACATGCCTATTGGGTCCAAATCGTTTTTTAATTGTGTTGATGTGTAATTGATAAAGA
Organism: Flaveria sonorensis; assembly: GCA_025506505.1. Classification (NCBI taxonomy): domain Eukaryota; kingdom Viridiplantae; phylum Streptophyta; class Magnoliopsida; order Asterales; family Asteraceae; genus Flaveria; species Flaveria sonorensis. The sequence continues at coordinate 59,403,902 of CM046434.1, read as the reverse complement.
TGTCTACATTCTTATGGCAATAATATTATAAGCATATTGGTGTTAGATAGTAGATACACGTCAAGGATGGATCCAATGTAGATGACAAATTAACATAAATCTTACCGACAAATTAACATAAATCTTACCGGCAAATTAAAGTTTTATAGATGAGTATCCGAGTATTGTATTAGTGTTTTAAAATTATCACGTGGATATCATATCCGATTACTCTAAACAAACATATCTATCTATCTGGTTGATTTGAAATACTTCAAAATCTCATTAAAATAAGAGAGATCTTGGGTTAAAATCTCACATATGATAAAAAAAAAGATTTACAGGTTGGGACATGAGGTTTTCTCTCACATATGAGTTTTCTTTTGAGGGTGGTCTCCGGTTACGTATTCGAGTAATGAAAATGATCGGGTGGGTCAGTGGTTCATTAGTGATGCAATTTGTTGTTCAAAAAACATCTATCTACCTGCACAATTCTCTTAGTATCTTATTTTTTATTTTTTATTTTATTTTATCATTGGAAAATAAAGTAAAATGCATGAATGTTTAGTTTTTATATTTATAGCCTCCTCTTGTTAGTAAAATTATATAATTAGTAATACTGACATGTATTAGACACATTTTATAATAACGTATGAGACTAAGAGAGTAGTCTCTGGTCTTCACAATGCCACCCATGCTAAAAATAAGCGTCATAAGTTAAATAATCCGACTAACCAATTTACCAAACAATAAAACCAATCAACCCATTAATATCTGATACAAAATCGAAAGCAATCAAATGACTCAAGAACAATAGTTAATCAAAAACGTTAAATCAAACCAAAAGGTTCAAAAACAAATGTTCTTAAATTTAAAACTTAATAAAAAACTAACAATGAAATTCACCCAAACCCTAATATTTATACTATATACTAATAACCTAATAATAGTGATAAACTAAATTAGTAAAATAAAAAAAGAATAATTAAATTTGAATAAACAGTTAAATTCAAACTTGTAGACCATCCTGCATCATAATCAATAATCTATTTAACAAAAATCAATCAACTAAAGCTTATCGTAACCAAAGTAAACAGCAGTACGATTCATAAATAATATAAACTAAAAATGCTCCTACTAGCATTGTGCGCGTAATTGCGCGTAACTGCACCACTGACTTGAATATACAAATGCAAACGCAAACACAAAAGCATATCGTAATAATTATCACTTCAACATAGAACCCCGATACATCAAACAACAAAATGAAATAAACAACATTAACAAACAAAATAGACTTTACAAACATATCGAACTAACGCAAGCTTTTAGATTTTTTCACGAACCAAAAACAATCTTGTAAGATGGTAAAAGACTGAATTGAGTATTATTGATAGGTTTGGTTACAATATATAGAGAATATAATGCAAACCCTAAAACCTAACTGGGCCCGTGGGCTCATACTAATAACCCTAATAATATTGTCTAATACTCCCCCGCAGTCGTTGCGGAAGTAACCTGATGCTATGACTCGGAAACAAAAAAGATACATAAAACAATAATAATAAGATAAACATGCTTCAATCGACTTGACTATCCAAACTATTGATAACAAACAATATTATGCTTGATGTTGTCATCCATATTTTAGTTGATTGTGCTATCCATAGTTTACTTGATACTTCATGGTTCTTGATTCTTGGAATAATAAGTTGAGACCCGGCGACCGTAGTCGTTGGCGATGTCTCAAGGCTAGCAAGCGGCACTCTCTTGGATCCATAGATCAAGAGATGACATAAGTAGATATAATAAAAATAAAAGAAAGCAAGACCGGTGACCGTAGTCAGGTGACGGTCTCTTGGATCCGTAGATCTAAGAATAATGGAAATATTTAATCAAACCGTAGTTTGAGATCGGCGGCCATGGACCGTGGTCCTTGATGCGGCTAAAACACCGATAAACGAAAAAATAAAAAGAACAAAGAAAACATAGTAACCGCTGCAAATTGGGAGCCATAATCCAGAAACAAACCAAGAGAATGGATGTGAACGAACCAACAGAATGGATATGGGTAATAGGTTTGAATCCCCAACCGATAATGAAGCTTTATTAAAATAAACTAGAAAATAGATAAGAACCGAAACAGAAGACGAAGGTGGGACAGGGCGACGGCGGTGGCGGCACACCGCCTTGTCTAGGGTTTGAACTCGATGGCGACGGCTAGGGTTTGTATGTTTTTGTGGTGGTGCAGCGGAGAAGAAGGTAACTAGAACCCTAAGGCTCTGATACCATATAAGATGGTAAAAGACTGAATTGAATATTATTGATAGGTTTAGTTACAATATATAGAGAATATAATGCAAACCCTAAAACCTAACTGGGCCCGTGAGTTCATACTAATAACCCTAATAATATTGTATAATAAATCTTTTTAAATAAAAAAAATCCTTGCACTATACGTACTGTTTCGCCAAACAACTTTTGATTGATATGTTTAGCAATTTAATAACAAGATTAATTAAATAATAATATTAGTTAAACTTTACAAACCCTTCCACGACATCATTTAGATAAGTGTCACAAATTAATAATAAGATTAATTAAGTACAAGCAAGAATCAAAAATGATACCTAGACCTAATATGAAAAGTAAAAAAACCTACCAAAACACGTTTACACGTGAATAATTCAATCAATTATACAAAACGAGTGAAAGCCAAAATATAGAATAACACAAAAACCAAATGTTTGAACACTAAATTAAATTATTATGATTCTTCTTTTGTATATAAATGATAAATCTTATTTCAGTGTTTCTCCATCTCTCTCTGTTTGTTGAGCTGTTCATCTGCACACCATAGCTGTCCTGAAGCTCCAATTTCTTAAAAAAATAATCGATTACAGTTCATTTTATTCATCAATCAACACTCTGTAAATCCCAAATCGACAGTTCATCTTCGTTTTCATATCAAATCTTAACAATTCTTGAGTTTTCACCATTGCAAATTTTGCATTCCAACTGTTCGACGTAAAGTCTAGCTGAAAAACGCCCAAATTTCTTCAATTTTCTGTACAAACATCAAATGGGTAGCAAAGATTGTGTTTTGATGGATCGTTACGAGTTGGGGAAGCTATTGGGTCATGGGAATTTCGCGAAAGTCTACCATGGTCGAAATCTTGAAACAGGGGTGAGTGTTGCAGTTAAAGTTATTGATAAAACGAAGGTGATGAAAGCTGGGATGATTCATCATATCAAACGAGAAATCGCGGTAATGCGATTGGTTAAACACCCGAATATTGTTCGATTGCACGAGGTTATGGCTAGCAAAACCAAAGTTTACTTCATATTGGAGTATGTGAAAGGGGGTGAGATGTTTAACAAATTGGGTAAAGGAAAACTGCAAGAAGATGCTGCAAGAACTTACTTCAGGCAGCTGATCTCCGCCATTGGATTCTGCCATAATCGCGGTGTGTACCACCGCGATTTGAAGCCGGAGAATCTGTTGTTGGATGATGAAGGGAACCTAAAGGTTTCGGATTTCGGATTGAGTGCATTGGCTGAAACCAAGTGGCAAGATGGTCTGCTGCATACATGTTGTGGTTCACCTGCATATGTTGCACCTGAGATCATTGTTCGACGAGGGTATGATGGGGCGAAAGCCGATATATGGTCTTGTGGTGTGGTGTTGTTTGTGCTGTTAGCTGGTTATCTCCCATTTCATGATTCAAATCTTATTGAGATGTATAGAAAGATTGCGAGTGCAAAATTCAAGTATCCGAATTCGTTCCCTGCTGCAGCGAGAAGTTTAGTGTCTAAGATGTTGGATCCCAACCCGATGACCCGAATAACCATTACGGATATAGTCAACCACCCATGGTTCACAACAGGCTTGGTTGCTGAACCATCTGTAATGGCTGCAGAAGCAATGGTGTCTAGTCATTTGGGAGATAATGTGGAGGATAACAACTGTAACGCGTTTGACATCATCTCGTTGTCGCGAGGATTGAACTTGTCAGGTTTGTTTAACGACAGTGGTGCAGATGAGACGGAGGTGAGGTTCGTGTTGAAGCAGCCTGCATCCGCCATTTTTGAGAAACTGGAGGAAATTGGGAAGGTGTTGAAGATGAAAGTGGTGAAGAACAATGGAGTTGTAGTTGAAATGAAAGGTTTAACAGATGGGAACAGTGTTGATCTAGTGATTGATTTTGAAGTTTTGGAGATGATACCTAATGTGCACCTCGTTCGGGCTGAGCTGGTTGGGGGTGACAGACTCGAGTTTCGGGGGGTCGTGAATGATCATGTTAGACCGGCCCTTATGAGTGTAATATGAAGCCCGTGATCACGCTCTAGCTAGATTCGACCTGTTGGTTGAGACTCGACTAGAGCGCGAGTAAGATCAACTCAAAAGGTTTAACTAAGCTCTACATTGTCCGCGAGTTTTACATAATCAAATGTCATCTGGAATAATAACTCAAATTCAACACAAGTTGAATTTGAATAATTTTTTTAAGTCAATCCGAAATAGTTTACGATTTAAAATTGAATTCATTATACATTGAATTTGTAAGTTATAGTTTTGTACCCAAGTCATGAAGACTTGTATATAGAAGGATAATAAATCAATTTTTTGATAATAAACTAGTGATATTTTTATTTGACGTTTGTTTTTTGATCTCTTATTTTGTTAATTATTATTTTTGATTATGTGAGGTTTAAAATGGTTCAAGAGGGTACGCTCTAGAAACACGTTTTATGGTTAATTATTATTGATTATGATATGTTTGACTATTAAAAGAGTTGTGAACCAACATACACACGTTTTTTTGTGGTCCGAAAGCTGCAATGAAAGAGAAAAGGACACAAGATGTGTAAATGAAGTTGGTGAGTTGGTGGGCCTAAAACTTGATTGTGAATGTGATATTGTGAATTTGTGATGTCGCATTTGAATATCTAAAATATATTAGTTATAATTAAAAATTTGCGTTAAAATAAGATTATCATAATCTATATTTATAATAACACTAAAGGGTTATGATTTAATTAGATCATTTATTTGGCGTTGGAGTTTTATGAATTAGGAGTTGCAACGATCTTAAGCATGCTTACTTTTGGTGGTCTTCATCTTGAACTATCATGGCGTGCAAACTAGCTTTTTTAGGATAATGTTGGACTCGGTGTTTACTATCGTAGATGAAACAACTGCTTTCTTGGTGAGACATTTTTTTTTTCGTTTTGCAATTAATAAGTCCCAAGTGCAACCCTTTCTAGACATGGTTCAGCTTGCCTCCCTCGTCTCATTGTCACTTTTTTTTTTTTATTATGCGTTTATGCAGTCTCTTTTCATTGAGGTAGACCGGGCTTTTAATTATGATAAAAGCTGAAGTAAGGCCTTAAACATTATGTCAATCTATTTCCATCTTGACCCATACTTGTAACCCCTCAAGATAGAAAATAAGAGAATCTAGTCTTAAAGGTCTCAATAGTTACGGTTGTGAATTCTTTCGCAACTCTTAATTTATGTGTCGCTATGGTGGCGATGTAGGCACAAATACATCAAATGCGGCACGTGCACTATCATAACATGGGGAGAGTTTGTTAGTGAAGTTAGGCAACAGTTCTATCCGGTTAATCCAAGCATGAAGCGAAAATCTAGTTACACACACTTCTATCCGTGTCCTTTAAATACCTACTCGTCGTCTTGATTTTCATGGAATCTTCTATGATGTTTACACACTCTAAGTCTTGCTCCATCTTAAACGTAAAATTCTCAACAATCCTTGACTTGTATTTCTTATAAACAGTGTTTGTTTTGGGACTCTGGCTATAGAGGCAATGACAAAAGTGTTGCCACCTATGTTAACCATAACTTTGCTGCACTAAATTACCTAGCTACTAACCTAGTGAAACTTTCATATCAATTATGGGACTCGTTCTTGTAAAATATAGTAGTGAACAAGTCAAGTAGTGTTATCATTAGTTTTATAGTTAAGGGGTGTTTTCTGTTCTTCTTTAGTTTGTTGAGGGACTAGATGTGTCATTTTGTAATATTGGTCGTTAATGGTTAGTTAACAAACAAATGAGATTAGGAGATATATGGTTAGTTAAAGGGAAAGGAAGTAACATAGAAAAAAGTATTCCATTCTTGTTCTTGTATGTGTGAGTTTTGGTGATTCTTCTTCTTGATTTCAATAAACAAGATCATTTGAATCGGAGTTCATGTTATTGATTCTAAATTCGATGGAGTAAGACTGTGATTGAGTCTTCGACAATTAACAATTGGTATCAGAGCCCGGTTGGCTCGAATTCGATCAATCAACAGATTGGAAGTGTAATTGAGGATCGAAGCATGGCTTCGACGAAGTTCGAATTGGAGAAGTTCGATGGGAAGAATGATTTTGGGTTCTGGCGAGTAAAGATGAGGGCTCTATTGGTGTATCAAGGTGTAGTTAATGCACTGGTTGGAGAAGCCCAACTGCCCGCCAATTTGAGCGACAAAGAGAAGAAATACATCATGGAGAAAGCTCACAGTGCCATCATTTTGAGTTTAGGAGACAAAGTTCTTCGCGAAGTATCCAAAGAAAGGTCATCAACCGGGATCTAGGCAAAGTTAGAAAGTCTATACATGACGAAGTCTCTAGCTAACAGGATGTATCTGAAGAAGAGATTGTATATGTTTCAAATGGTGCCAGGTAAGTCTCTAGATGACCATACGGATGAGTTTAACAAGTTAATCATTGATTTGGAAAATATTGATGTTAAGATCAATGAAGAAGATCAAGAAATAATCTTCTTGGCTTCACTTCCTCAATCTTACAAACACTTTGTAGACACTCTGATGTATGGTAGAGACAGTATTTCTCTTAAGGAAGTATTGGCTGCTATTAATTCGAAAGAACTTAAAAGAAGGACAGAAACTCAGGTTGAAGGTTCAGATGGCTTGTATGTAAGGGGTAGAACGGGTACAAAAGGGTTCAAGAACACGGGAGTAGTAAGGTCCAAGTCAAAGACAAGGAAGAGATGTTATGCGTGTAATTCAGAAAAACATTTTAAGAGGGATTGTCCGGAATGGAAGAAAAAGAAGAATGACTTCAAGAGTCATAAAGGACATTCCAGTCAAACTCAAAATAGCTCTTCTAATGGTTATGAGAGTGTTGATGTATTAGTTGTGTCACGTACTCATAACCTTGCACAATCAAGTAATGAGTGGGTTATGGACTCCGGGGGTTCTTATCACATGACACCATTTAAGGAATTTTTCAAGGAATTGACATTTCAAGATTATCGTTCTGTTAAGTTGGGAGATGACAGACCTTGCCAGGTAAAAGGGATAGGTACAGTTTCTTTTAAATTGGATAATGGGTCTGAAGTTGATCTCAACAATGTAAGATACATTCCTGATTTGAAAAGAAACCTAATCTCTTTAGGAACCCTTAAAAGTAAGGGCTATCATGTCAGTTTAAAGAATGGTAAAGCCAAAGTAATTAAGGGTTCCATGGTTTTCTTGTCTTGTACTAGAAGAGGAAATAACATTTATTTCTTGGATGGTAAGGTGATAGTGGGATCTGTTAATGTGACTGAACCAGTACCAGGATCTATAGCCAGGTTGTGGCATAATAAGCTGGGACATATAAGTAACTAGGGTCTGTCTGAGTTACAGAAACATGGGTTGATTGAAAGTCTCACTGATTGTGATGCAGGGTTTTGTGAACAATGCGTGTTAGGGAAAGCTCACAAAGTCAGGTTTAGTAAGGGGGTGCATAATACCAAGTCCATTTTAGATTATGTACATACTGATTTGTGGGGTCCTACAAAGACAATGTCCTTGGGTGGAGCCTACTACTTTCTATCAATAATTGATGATTTTTCAAGAAGAGTATGGGTGTATGTACTCAAGGAGAAGGATGAAGCTTTTGATAAGTTCAAATAATGGAAGTCCCTAGTTGAAAATCAAACTGAAAGGAAGGTCAAAAAACTCAGAACTGATAATGGTCTTGAGTTTTGCAGTGGACAGTTCAATTCCTATTAGACCTATTGTAGGGAACATGGTATTGCAAGGCATTTAACTGTACATGGTAATCCATAGCAGAATGGGTTGGTAGAGAGGATGAACAGGACTCTACTTGACAAGGTACGGTCTGTGTTGTTAAGTTCTGGTCTCCCTAACCAATTCTGGGGGGAGGCTGTTACCATGGCTGCCTATTTGGTTAATAGGTCTCCATCCGCAGCTATTGAACTGAAGACTCCTATGGAGTTGTGGTCCGGAAGGAAACAAGATTACAACAATTTGAAGGTCTTTAGTAGCTTAGCTTATGATCATGTAAGCCAAGGTAAGCTTGAGCCTAGAGCTATCAAGTGTATTTTTGTTGGTTATCTTGAGGGTGTTAAGGGATACAGGTTGTGAAAATTAGACAACAAGGGTACTAGGATCATGATTAGTAGAGATGTGGTCTTTAGAGAAAATGTTACTTACAAAGAGGTTGTCAGTAACAGTCAAGTATCTAAAGAGTTGCTAAGTAATCATGGAGTCGAATCTGAGGTGGAGTTATCTCAGGAGCAGTCTTGTGAGTCAAGTTCTCAAGTTCAAGGTGGAGAAAACTTAAGCAGGGGTTCAGGTGACTATAGTATAGCAAGAGATAGACCCAGAAGGAATATAGTGCCTCTTGCTAGGTTCAGATCAACTGAAGATTTATCTGCGTTTGTGTTCACTGTGCTGAAACTGAGAGCATGTTTGAGCCTCTTACTTACCATCAAGCAGTTGATTCAGTGAATAAGAAGAAGTGGATGGATGCTATGCATGAAGAGATAGATTCTTTGTATAAGAATGGTACTTGGATACTAGTTGATAAACCCAAGGATAAAAGGCTGGTTGACTGTAAGTGGATATATAGAATCAAGGAGGCTAATGCTGGTGAAGCTCCTAGATTCAAGGCAAGGCTAGTGGCAAAGGGGTTTACATAAGAAGCTGGTGTTGACTATAATAATATTTTCTCTCCTATAGTCAAACATGCCACAATTAGAGTTATCTTGTCTTTAACAACTAGACTTGATTTTGTATTGGAACAACTTGATGTAAAAACTGTTTTTTTGCATGGGAGTTTGGATGAGACAATATATATGAAGCAACCTCTTGGTTTTGAAGTAGATGGTAAAGGTGACAATGTTTGCTTACTTAAAAGGTCTTCGTATAGACTTAAACAGTCCCCTAGGCAATGGTATAAGAGGTTTGATGATTATGTTGTTTCATGGTTTTTAGAGAAGTAGTTATGATAGTTGTGCTTATTATAGAGAGTATGGCCCTTGTGACTATGTGTATTTATTGCTTTATGTTGATGATATGCTAGTGGCCAGTAAAGATCCTGCACAGATTGTAGCCACTAAAGGTCTTTTGATGAAAGAATTTGACATGAAGGAGTTGGGTCAGGCTTAGAAAATTTTAGGGATGGAGATCTCTAGATATAGAGTATCTAGGACTCTAAAGTTGACTCAAAGTTCTTATGTGAGTAAAGTTTTGTCCAAGTTCTTTATGGATCGAAGTAAAGTGGTCAGTACTCCTATGGGGCAGCAATTCAAATTATCCTTAAGAGATTCCCGTGTAACAGAAGTGGATAAGGAAAGAATGTCTTTTGTTCCTTGTGCTAATGTTGTGGGTAGCCTTATGTATATGATGGTTTGCACTATACCAGATATTGGATTTGTTGTTAGTCTAGTGAGTAGATATCTAGGCAATCCTAGTAAGATGCATTGGGAATGTGTTAAGTGGATCATGAGGTACTTAAATGGTACTAGAGATGTTGGTCTAGTATTTGGTAAAAGTAATGATTCTGATCTAGTTGTGCAAGGTTTTGTTGATTCTGATTTTGCTAAGACTTAGACAAAGGTAGGTCTATAACCGGTTATGTGTTCAAGGTTTGTGGTGGTGTAGTTCGCTGGAAAGCTTCTTTACAAAATGTTGTTACGTTATCAACTATTGAAGCCGAGTTCATTGCCTTGACTGAGGCTATAAAGGAGGCAATTTAGTTAAAGGGGTTGTTATCTGAGATTGGTATTGATGCTTCTGATGCAATGGTTAAGTGTGATAATTTGGGGGTTATTCAACTTTCAAAGCATCAGGTTTACCATGAAAGGTCGAAGCATATTAGTCTTAAACTTCATTTTATCCGAGATGTTGTCAATTCTGGTGAAGTTAATGTGGAGCATGTAGATACCATGGATAATGCCGCTGATATGCTAGCAAAGCCATTGCCGAATTCTAAGTTCTTGCATTGTCTGGATTTACTCAATATTGGCTGAACTAGTGATGTTTGACTTTTCATACTAAGGTGGAGATTGTAAAATGTAGTAGTGAACAAGTCAAGTAGTGTTATCAATAGTTTGACAGTTGAGGGGTGTTTTCTGTTCTTCTTTAGTTTGTCGAGGGACTAGATGTGTCATTTTGTAATATTGGTTGTTAATGGTTAGTTAACAAACAAATGAGGTTAGGAGATATATGGTTAGTTAGAGGAAAAGGAAGTAACACAAAAAAAAAGTATTCCCTTCTTGTTCTTGTATGTGTGAGTTTTGGTGATTGTTATTCTTGATTTCAATAAACAAGATCATTTGAATCGGAGTTCATGTTATTGATTCTAAATTCGATTGAGTAAGACTGTGATTGAGTCTTTGACAATTAACAGTTCTCCTTAGTTTTTTTCAACTTAACAGTTTCTTCCTAAAATGATAGTTTTCATGTTGCCCCTAAGATCTACAAACTCCGTTCCTAACACATCTAAATGTTGGAGGGAATCAACAATTGGGCCTAATCCAGTCATGCATGTTTCTGCATTCGCGACATGTTTCTTTAAGGATTTATCCTTGGATATTTCTTGGCATTTCTATGCTCTTTGTCAAGGCTATTCTCGACTGTGAATCTAGTCTCCATGAGCAACATTTGCAACTAATTTCTTGTTGTCTCGATCTCCATGTTAAACGAAGGTATCACACATTTATACTAGTTGCTAGGTAATTCACATCTTTCCAATTCTAGACTAATCCATACAAGTATCTAGCTATTTTGTAAGAATATCTAAGTTATTTGTCAGGAAATATCTATAAATTTTTAAGATATTTCTACTAGAAATCCACATTCTTGTTTGGCATCTTACCGACTTAATGTACGATAGATAAAGATGGGGAGAGAGAAAAAAAGAGAAAGAACATCTAACCACGAAGGTTTATGTTGAGTTGTCGTGAAGGAGAGAGAGAGATATGATCATCTTTTAACTCTCTTTCTTTCTATTACAGATGACCTTAGCATGTATATATGCACATACGCAAATGTTTTATTTTCCATTAAATTTGTCTTGAAATCTAAACGCAAATTTTGGTGCGGGGTAATATATGCACATACGCAAATGTTTTATTTTCCATTAAATTTGTCTTGAAATCTAAACGCAAATTTTGGTGCGGGGTATTACAAACACATTAAATTGTTAATCGGAGTTTTTTTTTCCTAAAACGGTGTTGGTGGAAAACTTATTTACCAAAATATGTGTTTTATAAAAACTTCTCTATTCTCACGTCTATTCTATTCAAAAAAGAATTTTAAACAAAAATGTGCTTTAAAAAAAACATAAGGAAAAATATCGTAATTTTTGTTACGTACTGCCAGAAAACATGTAAAATCTTTTTTATATTAATATTTTGTCTTCTAGCTTTTAATTTAGTTCCAATTTTTTTCTAATAATTTCTTCAGTTTTTAAATTCACTTTTAAAATATATTAAGAACTTAGATCAAAATTTTATAAACCAATTTAATAAATTGAAATTCCCTAAAAAAGATTTAAATACATAAATTAATAAATAGTTCCGTACTAAGAGCTTTTGAAACTCAAAATAAACTTATAATAACAAATTATATTAAAAGTAATATTTCCTTTTTGTTTTTAAATCAAAATAACAAAATCAAAACTAACTTAAAACTTTATATCAAATACCATTTATACCGCAACTCCTAACAAAATCGATGAATATCAAATAAATTAGAACTTTTTTTTAATTTTAAAGGGTTCTTTATAGCCAAAAGATATTAAATTATTAAAATCATTTAAAAATTCAAGAAAGTTTTTACTGTTAGAAAAAGAATAGGAAAACTAAATTTAAAGCCTGAGTCAAAATAAAAAAGACATCAAAACTTTTTGCAGTGATAAATTAATTAAGAAAAAAGTTTTACCACATTTTACTCCTGTTTTGTTGATGAACATTTTTCAAATATAAAAGTTTTTAATCCAATACAACTATAAGTGAGAGAAAAAAAGTTTTTAAAAAAACAACCATTTTGGTAAATATTTTCAGAAGTAAATAATTTTTCCACCAACACTCTTTTGGTAAAAAACTCCGTTAATCGTTCTACATTGTCAGATTTGTTTTGAGATTTAGATTTGAGATGAGGGCGAAGGGAGAAGAGGGAGGTCAACGTTAGAGACCAAGGCCGTGAAGGTGGTGATAATGTCGTCGACAGTGAGCCAATGGTGGTGGCTGGAACCACAGGTGAGATTCATACAAGTTGGTGACGTCTGTGAGCCCCCGCCACGCTAGAGCCAAGTTGGTGTCCGTGGGGTGGCGGACGCTGCACTATAGATGCTCTAACGGGATAATTGAAATCTGTATTTCCTTATGTCCAGACCAATGGCTAATGATATTTAAGAAACCATACACAACCAACTTTTGCAGGGATAGGATATAATCAAGTCTACTTCTAACAGCTTATAAAATCTACTTTTGTCACACACAAGTCAAGTAAGATAGTTTTTACCATCATAAACAAACAAATTAAAGAGATCCTAGAGTTATATCAAATCATAAACATATAAACTTCCTAATCAGTGGTACTTGAAAGGCCTGAACTTACAGTATGTTTCTTCTTCTTCTTGCTCGGCTTCGCCACCAGAAACGCAATTCGACCAAATCCAAACTTCTTTCTCTTCCCCGAAAGGCTATTACCGCCTCTGCAGCCATCCCCGCCACCATTACCGCTAGCAACGCCACCATTAGTAGGTTTACTCAACATTTGAGCCAAAGAAACCTTCCTTTTCATGTCACCTTTCCCATAATACTCTTCAGTCAAAAGCAACTTCCGGTTCAAAATCTGCCCAATCGACATTGTTGGTGCCAAAATAGGACCTGCTACAGTCCTTCCGAAATAGGGCCTGTTTGCGTCCAACAACCGAGTGTTGCTCCTGCACGGGGAATTCTTGAACTTGGTTGAGTTATGAACGTTTGACTTCCTTCTGTGACCATGATTCGATCGCCACTTTCTTAGAGCTTCTTCGGCTTTTAACTTATCAATATTAGCAGCTTCTGCTTTACTCAAAGCTTCTTCTAAAACCCTTTTACTGTGTTTCACTTCTACTGTTGCTTCCTCTACCTTATTCAAGATATCTGATTTATACAACTCTGATTCATTGTCTTTGACCACTGATGCATTGACTTCTCGAGTTAAACCTTCATCAACCTCTTGAGCTTTTGATTTTAAACAAGCATATTCGTCAAACGAAAGGGTTACACCTTCACCTTCTGGTAGAGTTTGACTTTCTGAGATTGACTTCATCTCAAATCGCGCAAGAGCTTCACTGGCTCTAGCCGCTTCCTTCAACTTTCTAGCAGTGATCAATCGGATTTCAGCTGTTTTTAATCTTCTTTTAGTTTGCTTGATTTGATTCATTGATCTTAAAACTTCAGATTTTGCTACCTCTCCTACCTTCTTGAACTCTTCTGTCTCAGATGTCAACCTATGCAGCTCCCTTTGAAAGTCAACCTCTTTCAAACTCGAAATCTTTGAACAATTTGAAGATAATCTCCTTCGGGTTTCCTCAAGTTCGAATCTTTCTTTCTCGATCATTCTCTTGTATCTTTCCACAGTTGCTCTAATGTCAGCAAGATCATTTGTTGTTCTTGTCAAGTTCAGTTTAGCTTGCTTCAATTCCATCAAGATCAAACCTGGAGCTGAAGACGAACATATCAAACACGCACCAGCTGACCGCGTATCAATCGCAGTTTCATCATTTACATCTCTTGATTCTTTCAACTGATTGTTGACTGCAGCTGCTTCCTTCTGTAATTTGACTTTCAATTCTTCAACAACAGTTTTTGTTGCTTCAAGTTCTTTCAAGACTTCAAGTGTTTCCCTTTCTTTCACCATCAGATCATTTGCCAACTGCAGAGCCTTCTCTTCAGCTTTTGCTGCATCAAACTCTTCATCACTGCCATTCTGCAATCAAATGAACAGAATGGTGAACACATAATCAAATCCAAAAGTCAAAATGTCATCTTTTAGTTTGACTCATAAGTCAACACCATTGAGTTCCAAACTCATATACCTTCCTCTTTGACTCATGACCGTCTTTGAGGGCGTACAGGCTGAGCAACCGCACAGGGACCGTGTTCTAGAAGGGGCTTAAAATCTTTTTCTCTTCTAGGTACCGTAAGTCAATTAACATATATTCGTAATTACATGTTCTAAATGGGTCAATAAGTCAAAAAAAAGAACAATTTTAAAAGGTCCCCAAACTTAGTCTCTTAACAATTACATGTTCTAAAATTCACTCAGTACACCTGAAATCTTGGAGACAGCCCTAGTTTGACTCATAACAACAAACAAGAACCAAAGCTTCAATCTTTTTAGCCCAATTTTTAATTTCTTGTGACCAAATTGAAGAAACTTTACAAAATGATGATAAAAATATATAAAAACAATAAAACACAGAAAATGTGAACAACTGAACATATATACATACAGACAGAGAGAGAGAGAGTGATAGAAATGGACCTTATGATGGGGCTTCCAGAACCCGACTCCACCAAATCGGGTCACAGCCTCCTTGACCGACTCAAACGGTGCTGACGTGTCGACTTCACCTCTGACGCCACCGCCATTGTTATGGTTCTGGTCGGGACCCTTTTCAAGAAACCCGGGTCCGACATTGTGATCCGAATCGAGGGGTTCCATGGGTCGAACTGAAATTGAACAAAAAAGGCCCTAGATTTCAATTGGGGTTTTGATTGTTTGGATGTGAGATGAAAGAAAGGGGTTAAATAGAGATGGAAGATGAGAAGTGAGAGTGAAGAAAGAGTGTAACGTTATTATTATCTTGGCAAAAGTGAACAAACGGCTCCATTTCCCCCACAATCAAGCCAAAAATAGCTTTTGCTTCCGTAAATAGTTTCTAGATATTAACAAATAATCTCTTTTTAATAATCAAAGTAGGGATTTCTCCTTCGCATGCATAATAATAATAATAAGATATTCGTAATTTCTGTCTCAACATAGTATTGATTCAAATAATTTTTATTTCTATAAATTTTGAAATGTGACAACATGGTGGTGGCAAAAAGAGGGAAAGAATGGTAGAGCCGAGCTCAAACCTTCAATCTTTCGTAAGAAAAGAAAGGGTGTCAACCAGCCAGACTGAATTCATTTTGTTAACGATTCTAGACAAAAAAATGAACGTGGCAAGCATTATTCACGCTTTGCTCATTAGTAATAGACAATTGTACATATTTTAAGTTGTATGAGTTTAATATTAATTCTTGCATTGTTAACATCCCCAAAGGAAGGCTCATAAGGTGGCCGTGAGATTATTTGGAACTATTCGTTGGAGGACTAACATTGAAGGAGACGTCCGTGAAGGGGAAATCCTTCTATAAGGGCAGGCTTAGCGGAATTCGTAAGAGCAAAGGAGAGAGAGAGCGTTTGTTGAAAGTGGAAGGAAGGAAAGAGAGAGACGAGAGTGGGAGCTGGTCTATCAGGACAGTGTCAACATTGATAAGCCCGTCCATCCCTCCCATTGAAGACGGTTTGATATCTATCTTTCTCCAAACTGTGATATGTTATGGGTTACATATTCTTGAGTTTAGGGTTGGTTCGGAATTTAAGATTAAGTGTACATGTTATAAGAGAATGAAGTGTGTATTATTAATTAGGTGAGGTTATTTTACAAAGTGTATTTTTGTTACAGAATGTGAGAAGACACAATAAGACTAAAAAAGTCACAAAAAAAATTATATCTCACAATCTAAATCGAATTTCAAAAAAGTACTTTGGAGTCTCTGTTCCTCTCGTCGTCCTTTTTCAGAAAGAAATAAAAAAAAATTTCATTGTGTCTTTCATAAATAACACAATAAAAAAACGTTAATTTTTTTTATTTTTCGTTTATTTTTTTTCTTAGTGAGGACGGCTAGGGGAACAAAAGTTCGAAATTACTTTTTTGAAATTCGATTTAAATTGTGAGATATAATTTTTTTGTGACTTTTTTGACTTATTGTGTATTCTCACACTTTGTAGCAAAAATACACTTTGTATTTGAACCTCTTTCTTATTAATTTATAATAATGAAGTATAATAGTTAAATGGAAACTATATTTAATAGAATGAGTAAATATGATGTATTTAAATGTTTTAGATACGTGTATATACTATTATGACTTTTAGTTTAGTTTTTTTTTTTTTTTTTTTTTTTTTTTTTTTTTTTTTTTGAAACGACGATTACAGTTCGAGCTCAGTGACATGCCTATTTATAGCACGTGTATGTCGATGCTTCAATCGTTAGTTTAACGCTTGAGGATAGTGCCAACCCATTTCAGGAGGAACCTGACTAGCTCGTAAAACCCACTGACTTGCATATGCCTAGAAAGTTCATTGGCATCCCCTATTAATATTTAAAAGATTTTGCATTGAAGAGGGATTCAAACTTGTCATATTTAGGTCGCAGAGCTCTTATCCACGTTAGCCGATGCCAGTGGGCCAAATAATGGCGGCAATAACATTAAAAAAGAACTTTCAAGAAACTAGCAAAAGTCGATACATAATACAGTTAATAACATATAATGAAGAATTACACAAATCAATTCAAGACAAGTCGAAAATTGTGACTTTTAGTTTAGTTGTTTTAATATCATGGATGTTAGTTGAGATATGATTTTTAGTCGGTTTAAAAGAGTTGTAAAACATACTGATGTAATATTCTAAATGATCATAATTTTCGAAAACGTGCATGTTTGGCCAAAAAGTTACGTTTCTCCGGCCAACCGGTGGCACCAAAATTGGTTGGTTTGGCCCCAGTTTTAACATTCTAACAAATTTCTTGTAGTTTGAATTGATCCTAACTTTTTAGTATATGAGTTTTCATTCAAAATTTATGGTATTTTAGAGTTAAATATAGATTTTGAAATATTTAATCGGGCTTGTTATATCTAATAAAAGAATACTAAGGATGTCACATGTCACTCTCCGGTGCATCTCACTCTTTTTTTATTGTCTAAACTCATATACCCATTTAGTTGATATACGCGGATCCTAGACCTGTTCTATATGATCCGTTTTCAAAGAAAAAACCCTAATTGTGATCTCCTTAAAATCTCGCTACGCTCGTCGCTTTGTGCCTGTGGTCGACAAACATCAATAGATCCCCTTCAGTATCGTCGATGCGATTAATGATCTTCTAGGTTTGTCTTTGGTGATCCTTCAATGTGATCAATGAGAAATGCGTATAATAACATAGTCACCTTTAATAAAACACCATAATAATATAGCATAAATTATATAATACCACAACTATATCTATGTGTTGTTGTAAACCTTAAAAGTTTTTTTTTCTTTTTTAAATACATTAATATTATACATATATTAAAAATAAAAAGGTTCATTATGTTATGTTATACTTTTTTCAACGAATAATTAAGAATAGAAAATTTTATTTATCTTAAAAAATCGGTTGAAGCAGTATTAAATGTAAAAAGGTCAAAACAAGAAATAAAGTTGTTTAATAATCAGATGATCAAATGGCGAAAAACTATTGACTTTTATGGTTTTTAAGCTAACAAGTGTTGTATGATCTTATTGACTTTTTTATATAACTTTTATAGAAATAGAAAGTATCTTTTTTTAACTAACCATTTTAGTAAAACTCAAATCAAATACAAATTCTTTGATGTTGATTTATAATCAATTCAACTTATGTAATCAACTTTTATGACGGAGAATCCGATATTAGATTATTAGGAGATTTGGATTTGGGCTTTCGGCTGGGCTAAAAACCATATAGGAAATCAATAGGAGAATAAGGTCCAAAGGTATAAGAATTTTAGCATGTGAATTCAGATGATAGGGCTCATAGTGATTTGTAGACAAGTATTATCATTTACCAATGATTTTATTTAGTTCATTTATTAATTATAAAAAGGGCTTATCAGTAATAGTAAACAAATACATATGGATTTTACAATTTTCATCAAATAATTGTTACTAAACACAATTGTTATACTCAAATAAATGCAAAAACACTTTTATATATGTATATATTTATATAATTGTTTTAGTTTAGTTAGGTAATTTGCTATTGATAACATCTAAAGGACTTAACTAAATTGAGGTTGTCAATTTTGTTTAATCTTAATTACTATTTTGGCTGTTCACACAGCGTTTGGGAACCTCAAGTAAGAAATGTAAATAGTTATAAAAAAATATACTTAATTGTTTAATTACCTATACAACTTGTAAAATGAAACAAAAGTTTTAAAATGATGATAAAAGGGTTTGTCATGAGTATTTAGATATTAGAATGACTAGACTTAGTAAACCCGTGTATTACACAGGTTTAATAAATAAAATATTAATATAATAAAATAAATAATTATAAAATGATTTCAAATATGATATGACTGAAATTACATATGAGAAATGACTATAAGTAATAAAACAATGATATAACTTTTTAAAATTTTGTTTTTAAATTTTTTTCCAAAAAATAACATTTTGCTCTAAAACAAACAGTATAAAATGTCATATTTAAAAATTTTCTTATTATACTCCTAAATTTGATTATTTTTGGTTTTTAAAAAATTAACTTTTTAAAAATACCAATTTTAAAATATTTTCTTATTTTTAAAAAAGTTTATGCTTTAGAAAACATTATTATTTTATAAAAAATTATTTATTTAGAAATAACATTAATGAATAGATTTCTTTCTTAATTTATTAAATCTAAAAAGTATTAAATAATATTATTAATAATTAAGGTAATTATTTAATATGAGAGAGATGCGGGAAAATTTTGGTAAGAATGATTGTGGTACTACCACGTGTAATCTCAAGTTACTCTTATATTAGAGTATAAAGATGAGTTAGGTGTCATGAAATACACAAGTACTAACAAGTAACAACCTACTAATATGGAATGTTGAATTATTGTGATTTGGACTAAACGTTTCAAATATGTGGATCTATTACGCGTCAAAACCTTACTTCGAAATGATTTATGTATATACATGTTTTATATTTATATGGTTGTAAGGGTTATTATTTGTCTTAGACAAAGTTAACGGGTAGTATATAATATTATATCATATATTGTTGCATGATATTTAGTTTGCTTACCTGCCATGATGAACTTAGGCATGGTATACTATAGGAAGCAACGTAGACAACACTAGATTTGACCTTATAAGTCATGCACATGTTAAGGGCCCTAAAAGATTAAATAGAGATTTAAGAAAAAGATAAAGGATTAATAATAAAACACAAACCCTAAGATGGATGAATCACATGATCAAGATTTGGTGCTCGTATGTTTGTATCATCACTATCAAATTTCTTGGACAATATGAATCTTCATACATATACAAAGAATAATAAATCTTTCTACTCTAATAAAAACTAACTAGATTTGACAAGTGACACCACCACATTCATCTTCATCAATATTTTCCCGCTTCTCTTTTTTATTAAATAACTACATTAATTACTTATAATTTTATTTAATTCTTCTTTAGATTAAAAATAAATTTTTAATAGATTTAACAAGAAATCTTTTTATTAATGTTATTTTTAAGAAAAACAAATTTTTACACACATCAAACTTATTTAAAAATACGAAATATTTTAAAATTGACGTTTCTACAAATTAAACTTTTTATAAATCATAAATAATTAAATTGGGAGTTATAGTAAAGAAATTTTTAGAAATGATATTTTTATAAAACAGTTTGCTTTGAAACAAAATACTTACTTTATTTTCTAAAAAACAAAAAAAATCATTGTTTATTACTTATAGTCATTATTTATATGTAATTTCAATTGCATTATAATTACTAAATTTGTATTCAATTTAATATTTTATTTATATTCAACCCGTGTAATACACGGGTTTACTAAAGCTAGTGATATGTATACACAAACAAAAATAGAGTGTTGAATTCATATATAGCAATATTAAATTAAATTCACCTGTTCAAATTAAGTAGTAAAATAAATATTACTATATAAATAAAACATGAGAGAATCAATTTCAAAGATAAAAACCCACGAGAATAAAAATAGTAGAATACAGCAGTTAGTGTAACATCATCAGAAGTTACATACGGACTTTAGAAAAGGTAAATATCTTTGAAAAATAATGCCATAAAGAGGTGAAAGTTGTTAGAAGAGGCTGGTACAATTCAAAAAGAAAATAACTATGCCTGGAGGAGAGAAATTAGGTTCCAGAAGATACACTAATATTAAAGACAGTACAATGTGATCGAAGCAAAACAACTGGCAATGAAATAACCAACATATATAATCATTTAGAAAGATTATCACTACAACAATTTAGCTCTGTTCCGACGACATCTATAGCGACGACATACGTCGCTGGTATAGTTTGGTCTATAGCGACGACATGTCGTCGCTATATAGTAATAGGTATTTTTGACTGGTCAAACTCTATACCGACGACTTGTCGTCGGTATAGAGTTGGCGGGCTTCAAAATAATACGCGGGATTTATGAAAATACCTATGCCGACGACATGTCGTCGCCACAGGTGAGGTTATTTAATTTTTTATTTTTTTCTATCTCAACTTACAGATTTAAAAAAAAAATTAAAATCCACTTTTCCCGAAGACATGTCGTCGGGATAGATGAAAAATATAAAAAATAATTTCTCTGTGCCGACGACATGTCGTCTGGAGAGGATTTTTTTAATTTTTTTAATTTTGACTCTATAGGGACGACTTTTTTTACTCTATAGGGACGACATGTCGTCGCTATAGAGTGCAGACCCTTAAATCGCATTACAGACCTTCTGCCCTTTTTTCACAAAAAAAAACCCATTTTTTCTTACGATTTTTATCTCGGTTTATATGCGTATTTGGTATCAAATTGAAGTGTTTGAAGGTAAGGATGATGTTATTTTACTATAATGAAGTTATATAATCTTGTTTTTATAAGTTTTATCTAAATTTTTATGTTTTAGATGGGATTAAAGTTTAAAGCTTGAGATTAAAGGATTGAAGATTTGAAGGTATGAAATTCGTTTAAAGCTTATGATTTAAGTGTTGTTTAGTGAATATGTTTTTGATTAGGTTTGTATGATTGTAAAAGTGTATATATATGTTAGTGTATATAAGTTTGATGGTAGATTAGGTTATGCACACCAAGAGTTTGATGAAATGCCACTATATATATTTTCATGGTTTTAAGTTTGTATGTATTTTTATATGTGTTAATTTATATGTATATGGTTTGATGTATTTAGTTGTTTATGTATATGTTTATATGTATGTAATTATGTAAATTTTGTATGTGAATGTTTGTATGTATTTATGTTTATATGTTTGTTTATTAGTATATTATATGTTTGTTTTTTGTAATTGTGTATGTAAGTATGTTGTATACTTGTATGTTTTTTGTATACTTGTAAGTGTGTATGTAAGTATGTTGTATACTTGTATGTAAGTATGTTTGTATTTTTGTAATTGTGTATGTAGGTATGCTGTATGTTTGTATGTTTGTATACTTGTAAGTGATTATGTGTTGTGATTATGCTTGTATGTATGTATATGTAAGTGTATATGAATTTAATGTTAGTACATCTTTGTGTATATGTTAATTGATAAAGTTGTATTTTCATGTTTTATAATACCATAGATATGACAATTGATAAGAGTTGGATTAAATTGCGAAATCGGAGTTCTCCGAAATTTATAAAAGGTCTTCGTAGTTTTCTAGAAATTGCCAAGAACCATGTCGATAGTTTAGGAAGATGATATAAATGATGATAACGAAAACGACGAAGAAGATGATCCAGTAGATACCCTTTATTGTAGTGATGATTCCGATTGAAAGTATGTTTATTAATTTTGTTTAGGTTTATTGTTTATGTTTATTATTATATATTTACAACATAATTATTTTTGTATGTGTTTATTGTTAATGTTTATTATCTTTGCATAGGTATATTGTTGATGTTTATTATCTATTTTTGTTGAAGCATGTCAACATATATTGCTCGAGGACATGGTGGGGATGGCGGGGATCTACCTCCGCATGGGGATCCAAATAGGATCCAAATATGACCCATTTGAACTAACTTTTTGTGATTCTAGTATGTTTAAGTGTGTTTGGGTCAGAATGACCCGTTTGAACTAGCTTTTGGTTGATTCTAGTATGCTTAATGTGTTTGGGTGAAAATGACCCGTTTGAACTAACTCTTGTGTGATTCTAGTATGTTTAAGTGTGTTTGGGTCAAAATGACCCGTTTGAACTAGCTTTTGATCGATTCTAGTATGCTTAAATGTGTTTGGGTGAAAATGACCCGTTTGAACTAATTCTTGTGTGATTCTAGTATGTTTAAGTGTGTGTGCGCCAAAATGACTCATTTGAACTAACTTTTGATTGATTCTAATATGTTTAAGTGTGTTTGGGTCAAAATGACCCATTTGAACTAACTTTTGTGTGATTCTAGTATGTTTAAGTGTGTTTGGGTCAAAATGACCCATTTGAACTAACTCTTGTGTGATTCTAGTATGTTTAAGTGTGTGTGCTCCAAAATGACTCATTTGAACTAACTTTGATTGATTCTAATATGTTTAAGTGTGTTTGGGTCAAAATGACCCATTTGAACTAACTTTTGTGTGATTCTAGTATGTTTAAGTGTGTTTGGGTCAAAATGACCCATTTGAACTAACTCTTGTGTGATTCTAGTATGTTTAAGTGTGTGTGCTCCAAAATGACTCATTTGAACTAACTTTTGATTGATTCTAATATGTTTAAGTGTGTTTGGGTCAAAATGACCCATTTGAACTAACTTTGTGTGATTCTAGTATGTTTAAGTGTGTTCGGGTCAAAATGACCCATTTGAACTAACTCTTGTGTGATTCTAGTATATTTAAGTGTGTGTGCTCCAAAATGACTCATTTGAACTAACTTTTGATTGATTCTAATATGTTTAAGTGTGTTTGGGTCAAAATGACCCATTTGAACTAACTTTTGTGTGATTCTAGTATGTTTAAGTGTGTTTGGGTCAAAATGACCCGTTTGAACTAACTTTTGATTGATTCTAGTATGCTTAAATGTGTTTGGGTGAAAATGACCCGTTTGAACTAACTCTTGTGTGATTCTAGTATGTTTAAGTGTGTTTGGGTCAAAATGACCCGTTTGAACTAGCTTTTGATCGATTCTAGTATGCTTAAATATGTTTGGGTGAAAATGACCCGTTTGAACTAACTCTTGTATGATTCTAGTATGTTTAAGTGTGTTTTGGTCAAAATGACCCGTTTGACAAATATTCAATATGTTTAATGCAGGAAAGAATTCAAGAGGAGTATGTGAGATCCTCTAGTGAGACCGGTGGAGACTCATCTGCTGTTGATGAGATTCAATGCATTGAGCGTGCCTTAGGTCAAAGGCGAGGACATATACGGGGTGTTGGTCGCGTGGTGAGACATCCCACCCCTGATTTTTGTAGCTCGCAACCTCCTCCAACACAACATTTGCATGATGAAGTTGCAGAACTTAGGCAATAACAACAACAAAATCAAGAAACTATACAACAACAACAACAAATCCAACAACAACAACAACAACAAATACAAGAAATGCAACGATTACTTCAAGAGCAGATGGAAATGATGCGCTACTGGCAGTAGCAACGACCACCTGGTGGTCATTAGCGTTTGTATTTTTGTTAGATTTTGTTGAATTTTAAACTAATTGTATGAATTATCTGTTTGTTAAACTTATATTGAAGTTGTATGAATTATTAGTTTGTTAAACTTGCATTGGATTTTTCTTGATTATATGTTAAAAAAATAAGGTTCTGCATAAAATAAAAAAAATAAAAAAATAAGATCAATAGCGACGACATGTCGTCGCTATTGAGTATTTTCCTTTTTTTAAAAAAATTAAAAAATACCTATAGCGACGACATGTCGTCGCTATAGGTGTCTTCCTTTTTTTTAAAAAAATTAAAAAACACCTATAGCGACGACATGTCGTCGCTATTGATCTCATTTTTTTATTTTTTTTTATTTTTTTTATTCGATAAAATCAGAAACCACGACACTTATAGGAACGATTTGTCGTTCCTATAGAAAAACTTATGCCGACGACCTCTATCCCGACGACATATCAGCCTATTACAACTAACTTTTACGAACGAACTCTATAGCGACGACATGTCGTCGCTATAGGTCAAAATTAGCTATAGCGACGACATGTCGTTGCTATAAGGTGTCATATTTTCGTTGCTATAGACCCACTTTCTTGTAGTGTATGGATCTTAAACTCTATAAGAATGCATACATAAAGATGGTTGTCTAAAATGACAAGATGCCTTTAGAGCCTAATTAGATTAGCTTGATAAGCAAAATATTTTCGGACATGTAGTGTAAAAACCTATGAATGTCAAACTAATATATTATAAATGTCTTTAAAATTATAAGAAACATATTGAATGAGGTTGTGTGAAATTTGTCACATTATTCAAAATTTAGAAGTTGATTATGAGTAAATGTATTCCCTCGCAATCCTAGAATGACTTAAGATGAAACCTACGGATATCGTCACCACATAACTGTGTGGGACACTCGAAAGTGACATGTACATGAAAATCGTTAAAGGGTTAAAAATGGTTGATGCACTAAAAACATACCTTGAGATATTTGTTATAAATCTGAAGATATGTTTAAATATTTCAAAATACTAGTCGTATGTAATGCAATCGACTTAGTAAAATTTTACAAAAAGAGGTATATATTTGATAAAATCGATGATGTCTATTTTTCAAAGTTTTCAGTATTAATGTTTACTAAAATCACGGGTTGTGAAGATGATCTAAACAGGAGAAATTATCAAACTACTTGGGATATAATTTGAAAGACCGTTGCATAACTTAATTATTCCTCGACTTGTATTTTGAATATATGTGTTATTGATTTGTCCAACAATTTTTTTTAACGACAAATTGGGATCAAATTAGAACTAGCAAGATGCTAGAAATGATATAAGCACCGAAAAGATTAATAAGAAAATAAAACACTTTACATATAAAAGTCCAATGCGATCCATTTGTGCCAACTGCCAAGCCACCTTAATCATTTCCAATTCAACAATCAACTCCAACCTCCTTATTGTTGTGTATTTGGTCATTCCTAGCCCTCTAAATAGTCCAACAAACGACCATTTGATGGCTTGGACACACATCTTTTTCCATTATTCACCATCCACCGTTTCATGCATTTGTATCAAAGGTTTGTAATGGGGCAAGCCGTGAAGATATGGTCATGATTTTCTGGCAACGTACTCCTCGCATGATTAACAAACGAGAGCATGAACATTTATACCTCTTTTTGAGATAGTCGTGCTGGTAGAAACTCTATCTTGGTTTGCACTGTAAAATATCCAACAATTAATCTACATTCATAAAATGACAACATATATTATTATGGACAAGTTTTATTCGCTAAGCATGCCTATGGTTTCCAAGTGTTAGACGTAAACAAAGATCCTTAGGACTATAATGTGAAGAGACTTTAATGCTTGAAATTCATGAAAGATTTTTATAAGAAAAAACAAAAGAAATTATACTAGTTTTACATAAAAAAAATGTTAAGATACTTTTATAAGAAATAATAGAAATTATTGTTTTTTATATATTTGTTCAAAATATCACCGTAACAGAGACTTTAATGCTTGAAATTCATGAAAGATTTTTATAAGAAAAAACAAAAGAAATTATACTAGTTTTACATAAAAAAAATGTTAAGATACTTTTATAAGAAATAATAGAAATTATTGTTTTTTATATATTTGTTCAAAATATCACCGTAACAAGAAACTTATTATATATTCAACCGCTCAATATAAGGCAATAGTAATCATAATATAATGCAAATGATTTTTGACTATATTGTGAGATTATTACTATTTTGTATTATATCTGAAATGTGCATTTTTTTAGAATATTTAAGCTTATAACTTGAGAATAACTTAAGTCATCACTTTACTAAAAATAATTCTATTAGAAAATACAAAACAAACTTTTTGAAATCGACAATTCAGACACTCATACAAGGTACTCCAAGTTTTATGACATAACTAATTGTCTAATATATATATAAACCCGTTATTAACAGAGCTTGAACACTTAACATGAAAAGAAAACTTTACATAAAAACAAGTTTCATCGATTCACCATTATAGCTCTAATCACTTTACCAAGCACACCCCTAAATAATAACAAATATGGAACTTGATTGCAATTTGTTTCACCCTTGTTTTGTGTGATGTATATTAAACTTTAAAGCCAACAAAATTCAGCTAACTCATTTAATTGGTTACATTGTCAAATGATATTTATTACATACTTCTCTCTCTGGGCTTCACAAAATTAAATCTTACATTCATACTAACAAACCAATCGATTGAACACATTCCTTAAAATGCACACATGTGTATATGTATGCACATACACACATCAAAGGACATGAAGCTCAATAGTACCAATGTTTTAAAATATCGTTCCTCCAAAGTCTCATTACGAACAAATGATGTGAATTTAAAATTACATTTGCGGATGTATGAGCTAGCCATTCAAAAATAAATAATTAATTATATACAAAGATATAGATATAATTTAAGCATGACACTAAATTAAACAAATTATGACTCGCAACGAAGTGACAATTCTAAAACCCAATAAAACCTTTACGTTTTTATTGGAAATAAGTAGGGCATTAATTATTCAAATTAAACCCAAAAAACCAAAATTCTAACCACACCTTATTCTAATCCGGTTTTCAGATTATCGATAGGTGTTAGCATGAATGAGTTCCAAGTCCAATTTACGAACCAAATTCGAGTATGTGAAATTCAAATCTAAATTTTGAATTCAAATTATATATACATATTTAACTTTTTAGTTTTTTAAATGTACCTACATTTTTTATTTATTTCATGTATATTACTTTTTTTATCTTTTCTGTTAGATTTCAAATTCTAATTAATTTGAACTCGAATTAGAATTTAAATTCACTTTGAAAAAGCAAAATTAGATTAACCCAAAAATTAATATCATCAGATAATTTTTAAAATGGTTAGGAGCTCTTAAAGAGTATCCTAAAGGTAACATGGAAAACTTGAAAATTCAAAATATTTAAAAACATTAATATATTTTAAATATATGTGTGTGTATATAATTGAATTTTTTTAATAAATATATATATATTTAAACCTGTTAATGTGTTTGTATATATAAAACAAACTACTTTAAAAAAATAAAAGAAATAAAAATCAAAACACAAGCTAGCCCCCGCCCAAGACTAGTTCGACACCATCCTCTTCACCATGGACACATGCCCACATACGCCACACTTGATAAAGCCATACGTCCCAAAAACGGCCACTTCGGCCATAAATGTCCACAAACACCCGCGGCGGGCATGTTGTAATCACCTTATCATTTGATTTTATCCTAATATACATGTAAAAGTAATTTAAAAAAAAAACAAAACTAATAGACAATTATGAATTAAACAAAGTAATCTTTAGCCTTTATCATACAACAATTAACAACCTTTGATATAGACCCCACAAGAAGAAATAAAAATTCATGATCAATAATATATATATATGAAAATTAAATAATTGTCCAAAATCAACTGAAATATGACTATAGGACCATCTAATTGTTTCTTATATGAATATATACATATCCTCATTATTCATAACATGCAATGTATGCTTTAACACACACACACAATCTCTCTCTCTCTCTCTCTCTACTACTTCTGAACTCAAACTGAAAGATGCTAAACAGTAGCAGCCCAGATTTTTCACAAAAGCCCCTGAAGATCAAACAAGATGACAAATTCTTCTCCAAACTTCTCTCCAAGGAGAACTCAGCAGCAAATCCTTCATTCAGAGTCTACTATGGCAATGTTTCGGGTTCAGTCCCTTTCACTTGGGAAATTCAACCTGGTACCCCTAAACATCACTTCTCTGACAATTCAGTCCCTCCACTTACTCCCCCTCCTTCTTACTACTTCTCAACTCCTAATAATAATCAAACCAAATCCACAAGGAGAAAATACTACCCAAGATCTAAATTTCTCTACAATCTCTTCTTCAACATCAACGGGGCCAAGAAACGACACGTGGCGCCATCCTCACCGTCTTCTCTATCGTCGTCATCATGGTCATCTTCAATGAGTAGTGTTAATGGGTACAGGTCAAGACGGCGTCGTTTCATGAGCTTTGGATCTTCGTTTGATGAAGCTACCATGTATGGTGGCGGATCTCGTAGGGACATCAGTGGCGGTAGTGGTGGTTCGTATACGGTTGTGATCATGAAGAAAGCTTTCTTGTCGATTGTGGGACGTAGATCTGAGTAAAATCCATGCAAAAAGCTTCGTAAAGCTTGAAACTTTGAATTCTGTCTTTTTTACTGCTAGAAAACTGAGTATTTGCATGTGAACGTAATATATATTATGTTGCTAAGTGTTCAGTTTTCTAGCGAGTGTTTCTTTTTTTTTATGTTCATGTGGTTCGGACAAATTAAATCTTGGGTCTAGTTAAGTAACTAATGCATAAAGTACATGTGATGATGCATAATGTACTAGTACAGATTTGAGATAAGAAAAGTTTTTCTTTAGCTTGTTGATTGATTGTTAGGTTGGGTTGGGATGTTTAATCAAAAGATGTATGTAATTCTTGTTTGTCAACTCTATATTGTAATTATTATTCAAGTGATATTTGTTTTATTATTGCAATTAGTATTGTTGTTTATAATAAAGACATGCATGGGAGATACAAATTATCATATCAAGATCATAAATTGCTTCAAATCTTGGGAGCATATCTTTTCGCAATATTGTTTGGGTTGCATCCAAGTTACCTAATTTTAACTTTAATAATATAATACTATCTTTATTTTGAGTTATTACAGTCATATAACAACCAAAACGAATCTTACAGCCTTTTGATTTTTGATTCTAAAGTTAGAGTTTTTTTTTTTTAGTTTTTTTTAGATTTTTATCAGAAAAATGATCTGAATTTCTAACAACTCTTTTTTTACGGAAATTTTAGTCGGGAAAATGTTACTTTTCTTGAAAGGTAGTGTCAATAGGGCTTATGAATTCTTTTTAACGACAAACTCACGCTCACTAAATCTATTTCGGTTGTCGGCTAATTCTCATGACTGGAGAGTATATCATAAACACTTTGATATCATTAAGCTGAAATAAAAGTAATTGGGTTTAAAATCAGAAACCATTTTAACTGAAAATTGTAAAATATAATTTTATAATGTGAATTAGATTCCGGTTGTTTGTAACACTAGTGGACTTGAATTTTGTAAAAGCTATAAAAAAATAAGAGCATTCATAATTCATTTTTATTCTCATCCTTATAATTACACTAAAAACCACTATTTTTTCTTTCTTCTTTCTAATTAAATAATATTTTTTCATACTTTTATCATTATCTTTTCTCTCTCATCCACTCACAACAACTTTAAAAAATATTAAAAAATTTATGAGGGTCGTACCGTGTTTCCCCAAATATGGTTAAACAATGTACAACCCTCAAAAATTCTTTATCTCCTTCACTCACAACCACTTACAACAATCCCCTATAATATAGGACACTCACTCACATAAAAATAGGGAACGGACTATGAATGGTCTATCTAATACTACAATTGTCATTTTTGCACCCAAAATCGTAAATAAATAAATAAACTTATCGTCCATTTCATTATAGGCTGTTATATATGTGAATGTGATGACACTTTATTATAAGTTACATTTTTACTACCTTTCTATGATATCATATAAGAATATAGCAATATAAGATATGTTTCACAGAAATAATTGCATAAAAAAATTTCTAATATTTATTTTTTTGCGTTTTAAGGACCATAACTCTTTCGGCCCCGCCAAGAAAAACAAATCGGCTCAATCTTTCGCAATAAAACATGGTTTATAGATGGCGACCACACTTAATGCGTCCTCCAAAAATATCTAACAAAATAAAACATAGTTTCATGTAAGGTCCTAATATTAAGACACTCATTCTTATAAATCGACACCTCTCTATGCGCCTCATATAAGGCTATACGAGGCGTACAAGCTCGATGTCACTGAAAACAAGGAAGATTCAGAATATAGGCTTATATGACTCCCTATATAACCCCCTATACGTCCCATATAGACAAATTTGACAATGAAAACGAGAAAAAATTTAGGGAGCTGTCAGAGTTTTTATACATCTTATATAGGGTTATACGATCGTATACAAGTTTGGGGTGTAATTGATTTACATCGAGAGGGGTCCCAATAACGGGACCCTTATGTAAACAACTGGCCACTATCTAGCCATGAGAAAATCAGCAAGTCATTAAAAATCTAGAATCCGGTTAGGTATTAATCATAAGTTATTAGATTAAACAGTGCTAATAGAAAGCCAGATATTTGTGACAAAAATTTCGATCGCAAAATCAATGGCAATTTTAGTCATTGATTTCGCCACCGATCTACATCCAAGTTTTACCAATGACAAATTTTGTGACCGCATTGCTGTGGTTGTTAGTTTTGGCTAGTGTTATAGTTTTTTGATTGTAAATACACAATGTTCTAGTAGTAAGATAAAAATGAGTTTTGTTGTGGGTCGGTAAAATGATCGCTATTTTGTTTATAGGTGTATTTAATTTTCTTTAATTTTAAATTATTATTGTGTTTAGCCATTTAAATATTCTTTAGGTGAAAGACAATTACTCAAACAGGACCGCACCATCTTCTTAGGGTACAGCGGCCATATTTGCATCGCACTTTATTAATACAAATTTCACGTTATTGTCTGACACATTTGTATTTGATCAAAACATGTAGCCAGATCATTTTATCATAAAATGCAAACGAACCGAACGAATACGACGAACAAGGTCTTGTTCGTGTTCGTTCATTAAGAAATAAGTTTGTTTATGAACTGTTCACGAACACTTACCGAACGGGTTTACTTGTTCGTGTTTGTTCATTAAGAAAATAAACATGTTCATGAACTGTTCACGAACACTTACCGAACACAAACAAAATCAAACGAAAACAAATAAATGTTTATGAATATGACGAACAAAAAGAAGTTCATGATTACAAACGAATACAAATGATCACATATTTATTTTAGAATAAAATCAGTAATTTTATCACAAAATTTACCAAAAATAAATAAACACGTAACATAAATATCCAAAAAAATTTGACATACTTGTCATAAAAATAACTAACACAAAAATTAAAAACATAATCAAACACGTTAAAAAACATAAACGAACATATTATCGAACGTTCACGAACGGACATTAATGAACATAAACGAACACAGTATCGAACGTTCACGAACGGACATTAATGAACATAAACGAACACATTATTAAACATTCACGAACATAAATGAACGAACATGTTGTGTGTTCTTGTTCGTTCGTTTAACTAAACGAATGAAATTTTCTTGTTTGTGTTCGTTCATTTACTAAACGAACGAACATAAACGAACTTCCCGCCGAACAGTTCACGAACTGTTCGCTGAACATTCAGTTCGTTTGCAGCCCTTAAAATTTTTATGTATGAATGTTAAGTGAATATGTATAAATTATATTTAACCTGCCAAGGGGTGTTCAAAATAACTGAAATCGAAGAAAAACGTAATTTGATTCGTATCCAAAACCAAAAACAACAACAATAATTCTTATTTATATTTGGATCGGAACTCATCCTAATCCGAATTTCTTATTTGGATTTCAGATTGGATTTCAAAGATCATATTTCGGGATTTTCTGATTAAACTGAATAAGAACCCCACTATGTTTTTAATCCAATAATTATTACCCAACTACTTATTATGTTTTCAACCTAATATTCAAAAAACAATTACACAATAATTGATTTTTGTTTTAATTAGAGATTTTATTTTCAGGGTCCTATACATTATCAATATGTCTATTTTTTGAATTTGTTTTATGACAAATTTGTATTATCTAGTTTTATATGTTTTATTATGATTTTAAAGTAGCAAAATGTTAAAAATAAAAATTAACAAAAAATAGAAACAAAAAATAAGAAAAATTGCTATTTGGATTATCCGAATCCGACCCAAATTGAATTCGAATAAATTCAGATAAGATAGAAATATTCTTTATTCAGATCAAATTAGATTCCAAAATCAAGCCCCCCCATCACGAACACCAGCACCCTTCAACATTATCTTCGTTAAATAATCGATGGTTTCTCATAGTAGATGGGATTTAATTTCTGCATCCTTGATTCATTATTGGGGTCTTGATTCATTGCGACTGGTTTCTTTCTCGCATATGAGTTTTGATTTTTTTTGTTTGGCTTATGTTGTTCCAATCGACTTCTATTGAATTTTATTGTTTGATTTATGTTTATTAATTATCTATACTACTATATAATAAATATTATTTATACTACTATATAATACATATTAGAAGAATAAAATGTTAATTTCATTCAAAGTGCAAAACACCTATACAACATTTTAAGCATAATGTACAAGTGCTTTACGCAATAGTTTCACTTTTGCACTCATTTAATTAGCTTTTTCTAATTATTGCATTATTTAATACACATTATTAATATATTATTTATAATGTGATATTATTTAGTTCACTTCATTAAAATTTATTTTATTTATAATAATATAAATTGACATTTAAATTTATATTTACTAATTATATTTTTATAACTAAATAATATTTGAATTAAGTATTATTTTATTTAAATGTTTAAGTATATAACTTATATATATCTTCATATTTATAATAACTATAATATTAATACTTTTCTAGGAGCATATTGTGAGTTTAATAATTTTAATATTTATCTATATATTTTATAATAAAAGTCAAAGGATGATAAAATGATAATTTTACATATGGATTTAGACACCTATATGAAAAGTCATACTTAAATTTTAAAAAATTAACCATTTTATTCTATTTATGCTCTTACAATAAAGTATAACATATGATTCTTATAATACAAATGCTAAAACATATACATATGGTCAAACAAAACCGTCATTTACTTTCAATGTCGTTCATTCATTGCGATTGAACACTAATCCTTCTTCTCCTTTCCTTTGCCTGTTATTAACAGCTTGATAACAATCAAAATGACAATTTGTGATGACAATTTCTCCATTAACTTTCTCCGGTCTATGCAAATCACCACCGAAAGCTGCGTCCGATAATCATAAAATTCTAACCTACATTCATAAAATACCACCTATGCTTTCACTAATGTTGTTGGGATAATATAGTTGTTTTAAACACTTTTGTAATATACATAATTGTTTTCTTTCATTCAATTTTTCAATATTTCTATATTTTGATTTTTTAATTTACGTCATAACACACCGAGCAGATACTGATTAAAATCGTATTCCCAAAAAATTGCGCTACAGCCGTACCGCCGCAATGCGTGAACATTTCTACTAGTAGTATTTACATGTTTTGTGTTTGTGTTAGTACATAGAAGAAACAAACACTATATACTCAATGAAATGCATATATATATATATATGAAAAAACTTCTAATAAAGGGGATTCAGTGTAAATTTCAAAACAGTAAGTTTTTATAAAAATAAATATACACTATTTACTTATACCTACTCTAAAACAATTAGGGGCTTTAAAACTCGAATATCCGAAAATTTCGGATAGTGGATTTCACTATCCGAATCCGAAAATTCAAATATCGAATCCGAAATTCGGATATCCGAATCCGAAATTTCGGATATCCGAACGGATATTCGAATTCTAAAAATATATACTGTTTTTAATAATTTTTATAAAAATAAAATATTTTTTATCAAAAAAGTTTGCAGATATTCAAAATTTTTATAACAATTATCCAAAATACCTAAAAAATCAAAATTTCTAATTAATATT
Organism: Flaveria sonorensis; assembly: GCA_025506505.1. NCBI lineage: Eukaryota > Viridiplantae > Streptophyta > Magnoliopsida > Asterales > Asteraceae > Flaveria > Flaveria sonorensis. Next base: position 59,369,668 of record CM046434.1, on the reverse strand, counting down.
TATCATTTAATAATTTTTATAAAAATATCTTTGATAATTCGGATATCCGAATATTCAAGAATCCTCGAACACACTGTCAGTAAACATCTCTAAAAATAATAGTAACAAGATGACTTGTGAGTGGAGATTGATGGGTCACACTTTGATCGACGGTGGTAGTGGGTGGGATCCCCTTATCCCCATATGATTGTTCAATTTGGGTTAAATTACTCATTTTTACACAATTTATGCTTAGTTCGAGTTATGAACACTTATTATATTATATTTCTTTGTAATTAACTCAAAAAATCGGATCCCAATCAAATTAAATTATTAAAATAGACAAACCAGCTAGCTAAGTTACACATATATGTTCGTGGGGCTAGAAACATTTAATTATTAAGTAAACAACATTAGTTATTAAAATCTGGAAAGATTATATTTAATATGTAGTATCTTATTCTAAATTAATTATACAAATTATCACAATACGCTAGCCTACTAGCTAGGATAATGAGTATAACCGACACAAACGATATGTTGGTAATTACAAAAAGATCACCGTTGCAACTCACCAAAACTTTCTTAAAAGATTTTGAAAATAAAAAAGTAAAACATTTGTAGTTAACATGTTACTGATCTATGCATTTAGTCATGTACCTTTTAAAATGGTTAATCATCTTATATTCTTATACACATCCACGTAACGGGTAATTTGCGACTGTTAAACCGTCATATATGTGTGTGACGGATTTACTAGGGAGAACTATTCAATTAGCCACAACGTTTTTCAAATGCATCAATCATTTAGATATGGTTCATCGGTCCTTTCTTATTGTATTCATATAAGAACAATAATTCAATATGTTTAGATTATGAAATTACATGTTTAGCCTTTAATAATGAAACAAGCCTACATCCATATTATTTAATGCAAAGAGGAAGATTGTTAGAAGTTGCTTTCGTATTGTTAAATTGGACTCATTGTATCTTCTTTTATTGTGTCTTTGTTGTTGCTATTAATGATTGTGAAGATGATGGAGGGAAGCTTCTTCTTACCACTCAAATATTTAAAGCTTCGTTTCTGTCGGTGGCATCACAATAAAAAAATATCGTCTAACATGTAATGACCTAACATGTGACAATAATCTATAATTTAATAGTTTAATCTTTTCTAATTAATTAAACATTTATTTCAGGATGAGTGTGATAACATCCACATATTAGAATAGTAGAATACATAATTTCTGCAAGGGACCAAGGGTTTATTTATTTAATACGTGACATCAGAGTTTTACACTTATTGTCTAATTTAATTCATCTTTATCATGCTAAACATGTTGACAATGTAAAACAATGATTTACATTTTTTAAAATTTTTTTGCCTTTAAATAGATTTGTGTATTACGTATATGTTACTATATGTGGTTAGATGATATATATTAATTGAGCTTTATTATAACTAACAATCTTTATCATGATTAGAGAATATGATTTGATTAAGTTCTTTTATACTACGGACGGTACTTTTATAATTAAGTGAAACTGAGAAAATGTTGTGGTGACAACTTCTTAGATAAGTGAAACATTGATAGTATATTGTATTGTATGCATTGATTAATATACTACATGTGTTAGTAATTAAATTTAATGTACGCATTAAAGATTACGCTATATTAAGTGCTCTTAGTATAATGTATGCATTGATGATTAAACTATATGTGTTAACGTTATTAATTACTTTAGTGCATACACTGAATATGCATTCTTAGTATATTGTATGCATCGATGATTACATTACATGTATTACTGATTATTCTTTCGTAAATGCATTGGTGATGCCCTATACTAAGAACACATTTGTAATATAAACCGTGCATTGAACAGGTAAATGGAAGGTTCTGTCCAACGTCATGGTATGAGTGAGATGAGGATGTTTCCATTTGTATTTGCTTCAAGGTATGTGTTTATTACCGATTGATTGTTTAAAATAAATAATTCTAGCATGATATATAATGTTATATATCTATACGTGTTTAAACTAAAACATCTTTCAAATATTTTTATATATATGATTACTAAAATAAAAGCACACTGATATTGTAATTCAACATAGTCATCAAAACCTTCAAAATATTTAAAAGCCTCTAGTGTTCCTCCTAATACATGAAATTTAATGATCAAACACTAGACACCAAATAAAATTTAAAGAAATCACACTAATCATTTAACACTCTAAAAGTGAACATGATTATTGGAAATGCAGTCAACTTTAACTAATTTTCATTAGAAATCGTAATATCCATCAGTTTTATAATAGTTTTATAATGTGTTTTATATTGTTTGTCTTTTAATCACCCTCCATAATGTTATCATTCAACGTAGGCCACTTATGTAACTTTGTCTATGTTTCTGTCAATTTCAATACACAGGGTACAAATAGAGATAAAAATGTATTATTTTATTAGTGCATCGAAGGACTGAAAGTGATATATAGGAGTAACAGAACAGCAATGCAAAGATATATTATTTATTTGATATTATCAAAGTGTCGGTTGCCAGTTTAAACTCTTTCATGCATGTACCCATGACAAGTGACAACGTGGCCAAAATATTGGATAGATAAACTAAAATAATCAATTAGTTATTACTAGTTATATTAGATAGTATTGCAAATAATAAAAAAATATATATATATTTTTTAATAATAACGCTTAATTTACTCTTTTCAATATTTTATGCCTACCCCTTTTAAATTAAACTTCCAACCTTATCTAGGATAGAAGAAGATACATACCAACAGATCCCCTTTTAAGATGATAAAAAAGTACACGACAGTTACACAAAATTAGGGAGTTGTTTCAAAAGCTTGTGGCTTGTTGAAGTCGACTTTTTTGAAAACGAGCCAAACTTGAACCAAGATTAGTTCGGCTTGTGGGTTGCTTGTTAACTGGTTCAATTGCTCATTCGCTATCTCGTTTCAATTAAAGCCTAATTTATATTCTGTATAAATATAAACTATAAGTTATAACATAATATTTAAATAAACAATAGAAATATAGTCTTTTTGACATTTTATAATGAAAAAACCAAAATATAAACATATAGAGAATGATCATAGTTAGGAAATACAAACCATGCGTTATTGTTTCAACGAATTAAGATAAACAAATACATAAAAATATACCTTTTGGTTATATATATGAATATACGTAATGAATAACGCAATAAATGCATTTAAAAATAAACAAGTGGGCTCGCGAACCAAACCCATAATTTGAACTCGTTAAGATAAGTAGAGCTCGAGCCGACCCTGGCCCGACTTGTTTACAACGTCGCCAAGTTAAGATACAAGTTCTTATAAGGAAAGTTCTAAATGCATCCATAGAAGGTTAATTTTTGTTTATTAAAATAAATTGATCTAAATTAGTGGATTTTAATAGTTAATGATTAGTAGTTAAAAAGCTACTCCTTAAGTATAAAAGGTTGATAGCCATATGTAATATCGGATAACGTACTCTTTAAAATCGTGTTATCGAGACTTAATAAATACCAAGACAATAAAAGAGAAACTTGATATATTTAGATAATCTAATAATCTCTTTTGAAAAAGTAGACCAATGAACGTGAACGATCAAACACAAAAAAGCAACTCTACTCCCATGATTTTCTTATGTTTCTACAAAATAATTCATTTAACATATAATTTCCTTTATCTTCAATAACTCGTAATATCTAATACTTTTATAAAAAATCTAATTATACCAGCTGTCAGCTGATCAGTTCATCGGCTCTTTTAGTTTTTAAGCAAGGAACTAGTTATATTTTGTAAGGGCTTGAATTAAAATATTAAAAGGGCCTAGTTTATATTTTCAAAAGTTTTATACTTTTATACTTGCTAGTAGGCCAAATTAAACTGGGCCTATTTCACCGCTGGGCCAAGCCCAGATCCACTCATTTGATTGTGTTAAATGATGGGGTAGTAGAACACTAGAACTGAAGAAGTCTCATTTTTAAATTTTGATTTTACTATGATGTTGTTAATCTATAAATGGGTTCCAAATCTAAACCGTTTCGGTTTGGTCAATGAAAAGTCAAAACCTGCTTCAGATTAATCAAGCTCAAGCTGATTGAATTCGGGTTCGATTTTTGGGACAAGGGTTAACAATAGTTCCCTAGTTGAACTAATGCATGAATATTCGTTTTAAAACCAAAATAAAATAATAAAAAAAGATCAATTTGAATCCTCATCATCGTTGTTGTCATCATCATCTTCATCCTAGTCTTTGTCTTCGTCTTCATCATTGTCCTCTTCCCCTTTCTCGTGAGCAGTATCTTCATCGTCATCTTTGATCTCCCTACTACCACCGTTCTTCTTCTTTCCCCGAAATTTCTTCTTCTTATGCTCCTTGTTAACCTCATAAAGAATTACAATGAATGCAACAACGAGCGCGTAATCAACGTTTGGATACACTAATATCCCATATGTGTGTCTATCAGACTGTATGCGCGCGTCAATATGTTTATCATGCATCTCATATTATCACACCTAAACAAAGTTTACTAATACACAAATGACCACATTACACAAACATCATTATTTTATACCACTGAATACGAATAAGAAACCAATATTTTCTTACCTGCGCGAGGATAGTAGATCCATCGTATGAGTAAACCATGACGAAGCTTTTCTTCCCGTCTCATGCAATCTTATAATCACCAACGACTACCTATTTCTTGTATAGGAACACACCAAGAATGGTAACGCATTGGATGAACGAAGTCTTTTTCGTACTGAAAATCAAATCTTTTGTGCTTGTGCGATCTCTCCTGAAAGCTTGCCACCTTTTATGTATACTCCAATGCTATAAAAAAACAACAGTCGATATATATCATATTAGAAAAGTGAAAAAAAATATTATACACTTTGTGTCTGCATCATAGCTTGTGCTAAACAAATAACTTTCAAGTTTCTAAAGGTTATGACAAGAATAGTGAATCATTATTCAAACCTAATCCAGACCTCAGCTTGTAAAGAGGAATCAAATGTTTACCAATACAACACCTCTACATTGGAATTTACGGTAATTGATACACCATGGTTTATGAAAATTAAATATTGATAACATTAATGATCAAATTAAAACCTTTTATTGGAATGTTAAGATCGGATTTTAATTTATGTAGGTATCCTTCTCAAATTCCCATTTTAATTTATACAATTTAGTTTACTTATGACGACTAAATTTTGCAATTTTCTATTTCTCTGTTTCTGTTTGTTGCATCGTATGTGTGTATGAAATGTTAATGTCGTATGGAACAATAGGATCTGTATGGAAAACAGACTTAGTATTAATATTTAGGGGATAAGTATGAATATTAATTACATTAAATTAGCTTATGTTAAAATGCATAAAACTTAAAATTTCAATACATCTAATAGTTATAAAGCTGAAGTATAGATGTCAATCATGCGCTACATGAACTTTAAGACAATGTGTACTACCATTTACAACTGATAGAGAACCTTGATTATACATGTGATGACCTGTGGGAGTGTGGATGTTAAGACATAGACCATAAATATTTCAATTACTAATGCATATAACATACAAAAAAGCTATCTAGAAAGCTCTTTGTTTTATCACTTGTTAATCTTAAGAGAAATGTTACAATGGTAAGATCTGTGTTCCATATGTTGTGATAAGTTAATGAAGTTCATATCCTATGATATAGACATGATAGAAATATAGAAGTCATATTTTATTTTCTTTACAGGCTTCCCAGTGGAAGTCTATTGAAAAAGTTGAGTTTTTTTTAAATTGAACCGTCTTTAGAGGATGTACTGAGACAACAGATGGAGAGAAAGATTATTATGATGGAGAGCCTCCTGGTGGTGGTAGTGGCGGTGGCAGTGGTGGTGGTGGCGGCGGGTTCGGTGGGACAGATGATGAAGGCTTTGCTGGGATCTTGGATGATATACTGCAAGTGACGTTGGCAATCCTTGCACTTGTTCTGGTAAACGGTTTCTCATCTGTTTCTATTTTTTTATAAGATTTAAAACATGTTCAACAACATTAGGATTACTTAAAGTGGACGCGTTGGTTCGGGTTATGTTTTATGTCTAGCATAATGCCGTAAAATATTTATAATTATTTTAGCCATGAAATACTCTCTTTTTACATGAATCAACCTCTTTAATCGGCACTTCTAGATTCACTTAACTCTTTTCTATTAAAGTAATAACAACTTTTGTCTCATCTTACCGTGTGTTTCCAGTATTTGTACATCATCACGGGCGACCAGGTTATGCTCTTCATAACAGATACATTTGACTTTATTGGGAAGAAAAGGTCCTCGTCTTAGGATCATAATGTATGATTTTGCTCAATTCTATCAGAAGGTCAGAGCGAAAATTCCATCTGTCCCGTATTGGCTGGAAAAAGTAATAATCACCACTCCTACATGGTGGGATAGCCCCGAGAAGTATCTGCTCATGCTTAAGTCTCATGATCGTGCCATTAAGTCTTCTAGAAGCAAGTTATATAGTGATAGTGATGAAACACCCACTTCCAAACAAGGCCTATGATGATGATGATGAATATGATAATGTCTATATTCAAGATGTTGACGACTTCTAAAAAATCTCAAGACTCAAGTCATCCGCGTTCGACTTTACGATTAACAGGACAATGGTTTGTCAATGAATCAGGTTGTTTGCAGCTGCCTGCAAGAAAGAGACTTTTTGTAGCAAATTTTTGGTACTGCTTGTAATCTATTGTAGCCATTTTTTTATTAATATGTTGTTCTAATGCTACAGATTTGGGTATGATCAGAGATGCAAACCCAATATTGGCTTTTTGGTCAATTAATTGAAATGAAAATTAGCTTGGGCTATAAAATGTTTTGAACTTTTAGTTGAGAACTTGGGACTCAAACCCAAGTGAATATTATACTAAAATGGGCTGAATACTATGCCATAAAGAATCCTTACAAGCACCAATAAACGTTTCTGGTTTCTATCCTTTATATCATCACATTATTTTATATTTTTTATTGCTATGTGTGATGCATGTTTGAGATGAAAAAGATTAAATCTTTATATAGGATAGATTAGGCTATATATAAAGTTTAGAGTAAAATTACTATTTTGGCCCTTGGGGTTAGGGCCACTTAATCCTATCAGCACAAAATAATCTTTTTACATATTAACCCTTAACGTTTGTTTCTTAACTGTTTTGGCCCCTTGCATTAAATCTGTTAATTTTTTTCTGTTAAGTGTAAAGGCATTTTGGTTATTTTCACCTTAAGGACTGTTTGTGTAAATTTTAAAGCTTTCAGGTTATTTATGTACATTTTTAAAATAACAATACAACCACCACATCACCACCTAACACAACCACCACCCACCACCTAAAACAACCACCACCACACCACCTAAAAAATCTACATCTTTTATTAGTTTAGAGATTTGGCACCGCCACCACCGTGATACGCTCACCTCCACCCGCAACAACACTAATTTTTCCAGCGTCGGCTGCCATCTCCTTCGCCCCTTTCAGAAGTTCCAACCCTTCAATCACTGCCAACAATCAGTTTCTTCGTCATATTTTCTTCACGCCACTGTTATCTTCATCCACCACATGCATCACCTCCTCCGCCACCGCCTCGTTCCACCCTACAACCATCTCGGATGCGCAACAGACCACCATCGCCGCCACAACAATCGACTGACATCTACAATCACCATAATCGTCGGAAAACAAAAACATCTGTTCTCATCGATTCCCACCGCCAGTCACCGACGACTATCACCGCCGGCAACCCCTTCGTGACCCCAAGAGGTGTTCGATTGGGTCACCAAACCAGCGAAGATCGTGCACGGCGACATCCACAACCAAAGGCGTCCCCTCCATAACCTAACAGATCTACATTTAGGGTATCCAAGGTGGCGGCGGTGGTGGTAGTTCATGGTGGCTCTGGCTGAGGATATGAGGTCAATTCTGATGGTTATTAGTTTGCCAAGTAGGATTATTAGATTTACACACCACTAGTGTTATGATTGATGCCATCTAGTTGTGGTTGTTTTAGGTGGTGGTGGTGGGTGATGGTGTGTGGTGGTTGTATTTGTAATTTTAAAAATATACATAAATAACTCTAAAGCTTTAAAATTTATATAAACAGTCCTTAAGGTGAAAATGTCCAAAATGCCCTTACACTTAACAAAAACAAGTTAACAGAGTTAGTGTCAGGGGCCAAAACAGTTAAGAAACGAAACGTTAGGGGTTGATATGTCAAAAGATTCTTTTTTGGGCTGATAGAGTTAATGACCCTAACCCCAGGGCCAAAATAGTAATTTACTCTAAAGTTTAGTTCGGTGAAATCAATTTTGTGGATGTATGTAACTGAAACCAAACCTAAAAAATCGGTTAACCAAAACTCTAAAAAATAAAAACCCATCGGTTCTTTTTTTTTTCGAAAAACAAATCTGTCATACTCTTACTCGTAAAGACGTAAACTACATCTCGCATATATATTATATTTGATAAGATTTGAACCTTGAACTTTCTTAAAATAGTGTTTTTAGAAACAAAGTTTTTACCACTAGGCCAGTAGTATATGCTCACCTCTTGGAAAGAAAGTAACGTTTAGCAAGAAATAACTTTAAATTATACAAAATTGGTGTAGTATTTATAAAAATACTATTATGTTTTTCTTATGAATTCTTAGACATCAGTTTAGTGGACATTAAAACAAACTTTATTATTGTAAATTCATCTTTAAAACCAAGTATTATAATTTATGACTCCCATACGTTTTTTTTAATATGTTTTGAGTAATAAGTGTAGGCAAGAGGGATGATCCCCTTTTAGAGGCGTAAGAAAAGGACGCTACGTAAATTAAATGCCTTCATTATTACTCTTTAGCATCCCAACGATATAACACTCTAGTCTATCTACTTTCAAGATCCAAATCTTTATATTGTACATGTAATATAATCTAGAAATTATAAACGAATTTAGAATGAGTTTATATTGTATGATTTTAGACTATAGATAACACACGCAATCAAACGACAAGGTTTAAGGTACTTGATTATGCATGTTCACAAATTTAGAATGGATTTTTATACGTAATACATTATTTATGGGTGTCAAATCTTCTGAGTTTTCGCATGTACTCATATCATATCATCATAAGCCTTTTTATAGATAAATGATAAACTTCTATACATTTTGGGTTATTCATGTTGGAATCAATCGGATCAAAGTAGACAATGAACACGATGATTTTGTGGAACTTCCATCACTTTCTTAATATTATAAACTCAAACAAAGACTTGAACCAAGAAATTACAATACTCTACTTATCTATTTATACTAAACTTATGACTTGCTTCCTTAGACTCCCAATTAAACTCAAACTAGGAAACCAACTCAAACAAATAATAAAATATTCTAACCATTATTCTAACCAAAATAAATTTTAAATAGATAAACTAATATTTATCAAGATTAACTTATCAATTCCGGTACTTTGTCTTCTTAAAATAAAATAAGACAAGCATATTCTAATTAGTTATCTAAGCTTCAATTTAAAGCCAAGTTCTTGGTTTAAAAATAATAAACGAGTTGGACTTGAGCTTTAGATATATATAAAGCTCGAAACAAGATGAGCTCGAGATAAAACTCTCATAATGTAAACATGACCCTATTCTTTATGCCAAAATCTCACTTCAAACTTTGGAAACGTTTAAACATAGTCATTATCCTTCTTACTAATATGGTTTTTAACTTTTCATGATATATTATATTTTTTCTTTAACCTAATGAAACTTATGACTTTTTTAAAAGTTTCTCACACAAATTGCATATATTTGTTTATATACAGCTTCAAATGTTTAGTATTAATTAAGTAATCTCCACAAAGTATTAGAACTAGCAAGTCCACATCTAGCATGCCAATGCCTAAGGCTCCGGCATATGGTCAAATTCATACTCCATATGTTTGTTATTTTAGATAAGTATCCTATAAATATGAATACTTATGAGGGCTTGAGATACACATTTTGGTCATTTGGTTATGTTAGGCACACACATAACTTGTCATTAGGTTTTACTTTCTATATCATTATAGTTTTTCCAAACGACATATGAAGTTGCACTGTTTACTTTATAACTTGTATAAAGTGTTTCCTTTGCGCCCTAAATGTGACTAGTGGCATTAGCATCAAAGACATCATTCTCTTAGAATCGTTACGATTTAAAGTTTAACTTAAACTAAGAGGTAATTGTGAAGAAACAAGTATCACAATTGTTTCTTTTAAGTCAGTTTTAGAAAATAATCAATAAACAGTGGTACACACACGTGTATATATATTTAGGTCATTTAGTTTTTAAAAATGAATATTTTTTCTAATCCACAAGCATTATATAATGATAGGAAGTTTAGTGTTTTATAGTTAAAAAAATATGAGTGACTTTGTTAGAATAGTATTAAAACTTTATTATTATTGCATTCTTTTATCCTTTACAGAAAACGTGGTACAATTATAACATTCGAGTAATTAGCTAGTGATTATTTCCGAACTTCAAAATGTTTGTTAAATAAATGAATTTGTTGCATGAAAATAAGAATGGAGACTTCTATCTTTGAACTTCCAAAACACCAAAAAGAAATTGTTGTCCTTTGGACAGTTGATGGAAATAATTGGTTGCCACATGTTAGTTGAAGTCTACACATGGAATTAACAAATTTGACATGGCTTATGTGGTACTTGTGTTCAAAACTTATACTAGTTGTGTGCACATATTCAACATTCATGTACTAGTTTCTTACTGTGATAAATAAAAGTTATTAGAAGTGTCCCATGTGCTTTGTGTGGTTAATTGCATGATGGAGTTGAATATGAAACACGAATATAAAAACATATTGTAACGTTTATCACTCTTACATAGAATCTCAAAACATTAAGCAAATGAAACGAAATAAATAGTGTCAACAAGACAAAATAAATTTAGCAAACATATCGAATTAACAAAAATTTTCAAATTTTTTCCATGAATTATAAAAAACTAAGTTAGTAAAAAAAATTTCACATACAATGAAGAGAAAAATACACTATTCAACCTCTATAGATGTTTCAAAATATATTTTCATACATACGTGTTTAACGCAACCATTTGACTTTCTCTGTTTGTCCATTTTTTGTGCGAAGAAAAATTTTTGCAAAAAGAAGTAAGAATTCACAGGGACAAGAAAATGAAAAAATAACACCGAAGAAACTAAAACCTACAAGAGTGGCAACATATATGCCCATATGATTCTCTCTTAAATTCTGATTTATAAAATATAAAAAAAAGCTAGTAATTTTTTTTAACGGCAAACCTATCATACTCCTACTCGGCTACCCCTAAATTATACCAAGTTACACCATGCATGCGTTTCAACCCAGGACCTCTCCTTTAAGAGACAAACTCTCTATCAAGTGGGCTAGCCTTACATTTGGAGGAAAAAAAAACCAGTAACTACCACACGACAACTCTGGATTACGCCTTATCGTATCCTAAACCAATCAACTACATTTACTGTATCTAAGGGTGCAAATTGAAATAGGATTAATTCATTTGTTGGTTTTTATGTTTTTCTATTAATTTGGAAAAAAAATTACTCGTAAATCCTAAGATAATTAACAAAGCCACAACGCTAACACCTCAAACATGCCGGTTTGATGTCTTATCAAGGCTCATCAACTTTGGACTGGCGGACCTAGGTTGAGAGGTGGGATAGCCGCCCCCGTAAAAAGTTTTTTTAGTGTTTATAAAAAAATCCTGAGCTGATCATGTGTTCACCACTGATCATGTGTTGGTTTTATGAGCACAAGTTACATTATATAATTCTATACGATTACACATAGAGTAAATTGAAAATTTTAATATGTTCAGCATAAATTCTATATGGTTACACACAGAGTAAATTGAAATTTTAAATATGTTCAGCATACTACAAGTATAATATTTAGGTGAAATAACGAGCATGTTATATTTTATTCCTAAATTAGTTATAAGAATTATTATTTTGAATAACAATGATAAATGTACTATATAATTTTTTTTACTTAAATGTCATGTTTTCATAGTTTGTATTAAGAATATTTTAAAATTAATTTGTTTATATGTATAGAAAGATGTATGTTTAATACCTAACTAATTTTACGTGGACATCGATATACATAATGCGATTATATAATCGCTTACCTTATTCTATTTCTAATTCATATTATATCTAACAAGTACTATATACAACTATAATATATTAACTGCATAATTCTTTTTTTAAAAAGTGATTATGCCTTAAATGCACTCTATATGGATATATATATATATATATATATATATATATATATATATATATATATATATATATATATATATATAGTGGTGTTTAATACGAAACCAAATATAAATAAAAAAGAACCAGTTAGCACCTTTAGCATACCGCTCCTTTCCCCTTCCCCAAATTTATAGTTGCCTTTTTATAACCCTATTATTTTTATTTGAGGAATTATTGTTTTGTTTTGATTTTTTAAACTTCTATGACTTTTATGTGATTTTAATTATAGCTTAAAATTAAAAATATAAGCCTAAAAATCACTATTAATTCAATATAAATAAATTTCACTGTATTACTAAAGAATATTGTCTTAAAGTTTTTATTTATATTAAAGGAGACAAATACGTGTTGTTTATAGCTAGATTGCATTGCATGTATTCTCGTAGAAAAAAGTGAGTAATAAAAGAAAAAACAGATTGCATTGTGGACCCCAAGCTAGAATGGTATAGAACTTTCTTTTCTGGAGGAATCTTAAAAGATAAATGAACTAAATTATAATATTATTCTATAGACCATTTAAATTTGTGATTATTTAGAATTAATAAATAGTAACCATCTTTTATAACTTTTATAAGTTGTTTTGCTTTGTCAAATATTTTCACTAGCTATAAAACAATTTCTTGATGAAATATTAAAAGCTGAGTAGTTTTTATAGTTGAAGTGTTTTATATCTATTGAAAATCAGTTAAACTTATTACCGAAGAAAATAGTTAACACCATTAAGAATTTGTCTTCTCTTCCTTGGGTGGGCAGATCGAAGTCTTCTACTTCAAACTAAAATAATTATAAAAATAATAGATTTTTACTATAACTATTTTTTCCTCAATTTAAGATTAGAAACCTAAATAATTTGCTTGGTGTGAGGGTTCAGATATGACTTTTAAGAAATAAATTAATATATCTCTTTAAAAGTAATCATTTTAAAAGAAGGGTATAGTATTCTAGAAAAAATAAGGATTTATCAAATTCCACTATATGAAAGCATCCTGATCTCGCTTTTCTATATATTTTACCTTAAAATACTTAAATTTTATGTAATCATATTGAAAACTAATATTTCTGGTATCTAAAATTAACAACTTTAAGTATCATAATAATTACATATCTCTTAATGTAAACTTGTAAAATTACATATTTTTATAAATCATACTTGAAGAACATTGTAACTATGTATTAAAAACTTATGTTTTAAAAAAACATGTTAATTTTCAAATAAAAAGAAGGATGCATACAATTTATACCATATCAAAATAAAGAACCAAATCATATATAATAATGCATAATATTAGTTTGGCCGATAATATTTCAACTTTCACATTTATTACTAATAACACTCTCATTAACATGATTATTAAATATGTATGTTTGATTTGCACTCGATTTTTTTTACAATAATGATTACGAAATAAAAAAATACAAACTAAATCGAACCTTTAATAATACAAATCGAACTTGAATATACGATAATAATAATAAGAAGCGTTGACACCGTTTTCTGTCGGTCCCATTCGTCTTCTTCTCTACAAAACCACCTTCATCATCACACACCACCGTCATCTCCCTTAACTCCAAAACATCTGCAGAAACCTCAACATCAAACTCTCAGTAATGAACAACAATCTCCCATGAACACCAACAACAACACCCCTTCAGCAATGAACTCTTTCTACCACCGTTTCATCATCATAATCAACAACCACAACCACCACCACCCTCGTCGGAGCTAACCACACCTCCGCCCGTTTCTGCTCCCGGTAACATTCCCACCACCGCAAAACCCTAATTCAATCCCACAAGCTCCAATTCGTTAAGTTTGACTCCTTTTCACTTTCCGATGGAACTCGGTCAACTCGCCGCCGGTAAGCCCTACGTCCACCGGAATGTCGCCGTCAGGTTTCTGTTGCTGTTGTTGATGATCGTCGTCGGAGTGAGATTTGCTTATGTTGTTACGATCAGAGGCGAATCATGCAGTGTTGGAGACGATTTCTGCTTCTTCTCGTCGTCTACATCGCCGGAGAATCCGAAGCTGGTCACCGTCGCCGGTGTGATTCACGGTGCTTCTTCCGCCGTGACGGTTAACCGTATCGCCGCCGCGTCGCCGGAGTTCAACAACCGTTTGTTGTTTCACATCGCCGTGTTTCAGGATCTCGTCGTCGATGGCTTCCTCTCCACGAAATCGAAGTCTCTCTGCGTCGGAACCCTAGCCGGAGAACACGTGCACGCTTTACGAGAAATCAACGTCGACGATTCCGACGGAATCGACGGCGTACCACTCCGGCGTCGTTTCGACGATAACACGTTTGATTTCGTATTCTCCGGCGACGGAGCGATCGACAGATCGGAGATCGCATCGGAAATCGTACGGATTCTTAAACCAGAAGGATACATCGTCGTTCACACAGCTTCAAACGATACATACAGCTTCAATTCGTTCATTCGTTTATTCAATTCGTGTATCTTCATACGATCTCGTGAAATCGACGGATTCAACAGTGATTTCCCTCACATTAACGAAATCATTATGAAGAAACTTCAAATCGACATCAAAATCAAACAAACAACAGATGCAAATTCAAATTCAAACAAGCAATGCTCTGTTCCTGCATATAAACACGATCTATTGAATCAAGCTGAGCCTCTGATTGAAATTGAGCCATTAAAACCATGGATCACATTGAAACAAAACATCAAAAACGTGAAGTATCTGTCATCAATGGTGGACATAAGCTACAAACAGAGGTATGTATACATAGACGTCGGATCTCGCAACTACGGGTCGAGTATCGTTAGCTGGTTCAAAAAACAGTACCCGAAACAGAACAAATCATTCGATATATACGCGATAGAAGCCGATAAGCACTTCCACGATCAGTACATGTTGAAGAAAGATGTGACATTGTTGCCTTATGCAGCTTGGGTGAAGAACGAGAGCTTAGTGTTTGAGATCAATGATGATGCAAATGGCGAAAAGCAAAGGGGAATGGGGCGAATTCGATCGATTTCATCGAGTGGTGGGGTTGTGGGATCTGGTGATGTGATACAAGGGTTTGATTTTGCTGAGTGGTTGATGAAGACTGTTGGTGATGATGATTTTGTGGTGATGAAGATGGATGTTGAAGGGGCTGAGTTTGATTTGGTACCGCGGTTGATCGATACGGGGGCGATTTGTTTGGTTGATGAGGTGTTTCTTGAGTGTCATTACAACCGGTGGCAGAAGTGTTGCCCTGGTGTTAGGAGTCCCAAGTATCGGATGAGTTATGGCGAATGCTTGGAGTTGTTTGCGTCGTTGAGGCGACGAGGGGTTCTTGTTCATCAATGGTGGTGAGCGATGATCGATTGTCGATGATCGGGTGTTCGTTGGTGTTGGTTGTGTTGGTTGAAGAATGTTGTAATTGTGATGTGTTTTCGTTTTGATACAAAATGAAGTTGTATGCCAATGAAAGTTCCATTAGTTTCATATTTGTGTTACCTGTATTCTTTAATTTAATGGTGATAGTCTAGATTGATTAATGGGTCATTTATGCCCGTTTATGGGATCCTTTTAGTGTATTTTGTTTGTGGTTTAAGTAAGTTTTGATCTTGAAAATTGAGGTATAAAATGTGAGGTAAAAGTTTACGTAATTGTATAACTTTTAATTAAAGAATACATCATTTTACCATTTACCATCTGAATATTCATTAATAATATTATTTTATATGTTAATTCTTTTACAAACTCTAAGTTTAACCAAGGTGTTTTTTTCGATTTTCTCGTGGGTGAAGCACGCTTTTAAAACGAACATCGAAAGACCCCATACTTATAATTCAGTGATTTTCTTTATGGACAATTGTGTCCTTATTGCATCATGTTGTCAATGATGGAAATCTAAAGTTTCGTCACCAACGAGTGAAAACATTATTTTTGTAACTAAAAGCATTTAATATTTCAGAACTTTGGATGGTATATTTTAACTGTAAAAACTTACAAAATTATAATAGTAAGTTTTAGTTCTTGATGTTCTAGTCACACTAACGGATGGAATGACATGACACAAGATCCGCTAGCCTCACGGATGTATATTATTTAAGAAGGTGTTGGATTGTAAAGTAATCATGATGACAACTTTGTTTGTTGGACTTTCTGTTCTAGTCAAATGTGTCTATCTTGATGTAAATAACTTCATAGTTTTAGTTATTAAATGCTAGATAGATATGTTATTGTTTAGGTGAATACATGTAAATATTAGCTTGGTAAAGTAAATAATAAGATAATCTTATATATCATACTTGATTGAGTTGTATCAATTTTAAGAAGCAACTCCAAACTCCATACATACCAAATACACATGAAAGTAACCTTACTAACAAGTAAAGAAAGTAAATTTTGATCAAAATCAAAATGAAACATGTTGCATCAGTTTTTCAAAATCTGCAAATCAGCATAACCTATATGTAATCTATACCTTTCAACTTATGGCTCCTTTGTCCTAAAAGCAATTTCTAACTTTTACTTCATGATGTACAAGTAACTATAGTATGATTAGTTAATCTATTCACAACAATAAGAACCAGCATTGGCATATATCTTTCAGAAGTATAATGGCTACTGGCTAACTCCTGTCAGTTTCCGTGACTCTCGTTTGTTTCTTTTCGTCTTGCAGAACGGGCATTCGTACAGGCCTATGGACTCAGCCATTGTGGGTGTTACTCCCACACACAAGCCATGATACCATAGCTGACAGACGTCACATGCGATCCAGAAATAATCCCCACTGGGGTTTTCCATACAGTAGCCACATCGTGCCTGCCCATTGTTTTCTTCCTTTGCCACATGACCCTCTTCTACTACATTTTCGGTGCTCTTTGAACGTCCAGCACTTGATCTCTGCAAAATGACAAATTTTAGCTACAAACAAACAGTCGAATGGACTTTTAATGATCCATGACCTCCTAAATCGTTTATTTCAAGTACTCAAATATATAAAGTAGTAATTCTAGTTTTTTGTGATAATAGTTAACACACTAGCTACTTACAGAAGTGATCAAAAAATTTATACAGAAAGTGTTTGGCCAACCCATCCTACCGTTCCTACCCATACCAAATTTTACCTGTTTGACCCACCCAAATAATCAACCAGCATGTAATAGTTGAGGGAATGATACTACAAACAAGAGGCATATAGAGACTACTTATCTGGAAAACATGTTTCATTATACTTCTGTCATCAAAGACGACACAAATTATTTTAAAAAAGTCGACTAATAATCAAAAGTGATTCTGGTCTATCCATTTTGACCCGAATCCACTTTGATCTGTTACCTAGCATGCTTGACCCGCCTATTTGGTCACCTATAGACCCGTCAAAAACAGGGGCACTATGAATAAACACATTGAATATTTTCTTACCTTTTTGGATCTCCTAGGTTGGCTTCCGCTTGCTTCATTAGAATTGTCTTTTCTAGGCTTCTTTGCAGGGAACCAATTACATACAACTTCAAATACAATAGGCACATTGTTAATCAAGTTAAACAAACGACCCCTGTAATAAAAAAATATGAGAACATGAGTCCATCTTAAAATTACAGGGCTGTAAAAAAACAATATGAGAATCTAACTTGTAAAAAAAATGAATCATGTACTGCAAAACATGAACAGATAATATCTCTACCACCCAAAGGTGAGAAACATCAATTTCAGTAAGACTACTAAGATATATTTATATATTAATAACATATAATTTTACTAACGATGAACATTCAGGATATGTTGGGCAAAGACCAAAAGGCTGCAAATGCAACGGTTCTCAGAGACTCCCAATCATGTCTTAAACAAGCTTGAAGCTTAAGTTGACATTAGAAGTGATGAGGACTTTCAATGAGTATATGATTGAATATTATGCTTGATTATTCCGGCTTTGTACTAGCGAACAAAGCAACTACTTGTTAAAGTTGAACCCTTTCTACATGATTGGCACATATTTTCTGAAAGCTCCCATACAACATCTAATTAAGAGAGTAATGACCTTAGGCTAATGCATAAATGATGTGTGTACTTTCATGAAGAAGTATCAAAATCTACGAATGGCTAAACATTTAAGAGTCTCACGCTTGGGTATGTGATGATGTATCCATAGTCATGGATAAACTTTCAAGAAACCATTTGAGTTTGGATGCAGCATATAGTCATAAGTAACACATGAACTCAACACATTAGGCAGTCATATAAGAACATATCAAGGAATGAAGAATCTAACAGAAAGAACATGGGCTCAATGTAGACAATCTTTTACAACAAAGAAATGCCAACCTACTTGCAAGATGTGATTCACTTCATGGATGATGGTAACAATTATATCTAGCATTGTGGCAATTCCGACACAAATACTTAAATCTGGGTTGATTTTGACTTTTAATATAAGGTTTTGGGCTAAATATTACTTCTAACTAGGTAGAATAGAAAACTGAAAAAGAAAAAACGGGCCAGAATGTGCAATAACAAAAAGATTTTTTAGTAAGACTATATCAGCATGGTATGCTTCTACTTATGGGTTTTTAGTAAGACAAGCTATTGAGTTCCTACTAATGCTAGCTATTAAATTATCAGGGCCACATCTTCCTCTTTAGACTTTCCAATTTTCTCATCAACATACCCCACCTACAGTGTGTCTGAACTTAGGATTTGCTTTAGATATAATGTCACACCAACTTACCTGTTGTCTTCATCATCAGCATTTGGTTTTGCTTGTCTCCTCTCCATTTTTCTCAGCCCTGAATTGGAATAAATTACCGTTGTTGAGTTTCTATGACTGTTATTTTTAGTCATTTAATACTATTTCAATAACTGGCCCGTTTCCACCTAACCCATGTTCATATGTTCATGAGACCCCGTTTAGACCCAAACTGAATAGATGCTTTTTAAAAACGTCTGTTTTAACCCGAACCCATTATGACCTGTATAGATTATGATCCCATACCCAACCCACCCCGTCTTGCCAGGCATGCTAACAATAGATGTAAGGATGAAATGAGGGGAACAACGAATGATTGAAAGCATAAACATAACCAACGTATCACAGAACAGAAGACATCATGCAGATAAAAGTTGTAGTTAATGAGTTTCAAAAGAAGAACCTCTCGGTTTTACTTAGTCCTGCTCTTATAGCATAATTGAAAGCCACAGCGATCAACCACGAGTCACTGTGGACTGCAACCAGGAGGATCCAGTC
Source organism: Flaveria sonorensis (assembly GCA_025506505.1). NCBI lineage: Eukaryota > Viridiplantae > Streptophyta > Magnoliopsida > Asterales > Asteraceae > Flaveria > Flaveria sonorensis. The sequence continues at coordinate 59,350,088 of CM046434.1, read as the reverse complement.
TCTTTTCTTCATTGTATCTCTTGCATGGTTGATTCCAATACATGGATCAGGAATCTCTGGTGGGACATTTTCACACGGAACAGATACTTCCCAACTTTCATTCGGATATCCGAATAGACATAGCTCCTCTTCACCTGGAAGCACACAACCATGCATTTCAAAATTCCGAACTAAAACTTCCCAAATCTAGCCAATTATCTAACCATTTCACTAAAACTAATTCAAGATAACAATACATTACACACATTGTGCATTATCAAACAAGGGTAGATTCAACTCATTCAAGATTGTCTTTCTTGATCAATTTCTAATGTTGTAGGCTTAAGATACTAGAATGTATGCATATGTGCAGGAAAATTAAAACCCAATAAGATAAAACGAAGAACAAAAGATTCAATTCAATGTACCTGGACGACATTGTTTGTAGAACTTCTCAACATCTGATCATATTTCAAGAAAACTGAAGATCATCAGTAAATTGAAACAGAAATTGAAGCTCTGCAAGTGTTGAATCTATGATTAGGGTTAGGAATATATTGAATTACCTACGGTTAACGCATGAATCAATCCGGCACGACGACCGCTGTAGTCTCTGAAGATTTCTTCCACTGTTTTAGGGAGTGTAGAAGAAGAACTCGTTGCCATACGAATGAAGAATTGAAAGATGAAGGTGATTTGAATATGGAGTTTACAGTGTGTGTGTTGTTGTTGTTGTTTGAAGGTGTTGATGAAGATGATAATGGGGGTTTATGGGTGTGTTATAGAGGAGGGAGATATAACGGCAAAACAGAAACTGGTGAAAAAGGGAGGGAGAATGGGGATTCTAGTATTCTTCTCTCTTTTTTCTTGAATAAAGAATATTATTTGATTATATATATGAAGAAATCACGGAACTTGTCAATTTTTAAAAATTTTAATTGTATTAGAATCAGATAAATCTTAGCTTGCGTTTTACATATGACCTTCAAGAGGTTGTGGTTAGGGGTGTTAAAAAATATCTGAATCCGAGAATCCGATCCGAAAATCCGAATCCGAATTCGGATTCGAATTCGGATAGTGATTTTCGAAAGTTTCGGATATTCGGATATCCGATTATCCGAAAACCAAAAAAAAAATTATTTTTTTAAATTTTAGATAAATTTTTAGTTTAGATTGAGATTTTTAGTGTATATTGTGAATTTTATGATATGAGTTGGTTTTTTATATCATTTTTATAATATTATATGTCTAATTATTGTAAAAAAAACTAAATAATAAAAAAATAAAAAAGATAAAAAATGAATTTCGGATATCCGAATCACTATCCGTATCCGTATCCGAAATCTGGGATATCCAAATTTCGGATATCCGAGATTTCGGATACAGATACGGATAGTGAAAATCACTATCCGAAATTTTCGAATATCCGACTTTAAACACCCCTAGTTGTGGTATGGAGCCTGTGGAAATAATACTTGAAACTAATATATTTGTTGTAGCGGAATTGGATGGTTACTATTATGTCGTTGTAGACGTAAATCAATTTTGCAGAGAGAATCATGATGAAATAATAAAAGTTTTATTACATAAATACCTAAACTACAATATCGTAAACTACTCCTTATTATATTTGAAGCTGAGTTTACTTTATAAACATTTTGTTTTTTATCACCAGGCTACAACCCAAGTGGTTTTATAGTGAAAAGCTTAAAAACATATCCACCCACTAGATTTTCAAATTGATTTATTATAATTTTGTAACTCGATAAAAGTTTTTATTTTGTTTTGGTTTCGTTTGTATATGAAATCGTAATTTAAAGTCGTAAATTATAACTTCATTTCACAGTTTAAAATGCACTTGAAATACAAAATTATAAATTCTATAGATAAATGAGTTCTCATACCTTAAGTAACATTTTAATTCTTATAAACTTATAGTAATCGAATTACATGTGTGTATCAGTCCATCCACAATAATAAAAATAGGATTTCATAGAGATGTATTTGGACACAAGACAAACTTCTATATTTTGTGGGAGGATATAGAATTGATATTCAAGTGGTTCCTCCTACGCGGGCTTCAATATTAATCAGTATAACCATGGATAACATATATTTTTTAAAATTACATAACAAAATTAAAAGATATTGTCTAGTTTTTCAATAAGCCACATTACCATTCAACTGTCCATATGGAACGATAAAAACATAGATAACCAACAACTACGTTGTACTAGACTAAAAGGGCGCCCGCGCAATGCGGCGGGGTGTTATTTACATCTGGCACGTGAATTTAATATTTTGTTATTCTTGTAGTAGTTTTACAAAAGTTTTTTATGTTTTTTTAACTAAAATTTAAAACACCAAATAAATGGGTTCTGCAAGACTACTTGTACATATATGTATTAACTTATTGTACCTCATAAAATATAGATCTGTTCAGCAAAATTTTTACACCAAAACGTTTAAAAAACACAAGTTAAGTTGTAGTCTCAAAACATTTTTTAAATGTGATAGATTAAAAGATATAGTTGAAATCTTTTAAAACATATTAAGTTTTTTTGGTTTATGGGTAGATAATATAAATTTTTATGCAAGTGTTAATAAGTATAAGGTTATTATGTAACTAATTATAAGGGATAATTTGTAAAATAATGTTATAAATACTATTTTATCCTTAAAAGTGGTTGTATCTTATACATTGAATATAGTAAGTGTTCTTAATTTTATGATATCTTAAAATACCCTTCTCATATGCTTTATATATATATAGTATAGATAAGAATAATTTATATTCAACAAGTCGCCATCACATCTCTTTTTTGTGCTTACAAGACCTCTTGCTCTTTTTCATGTTCTTCGTTGTCTTTGGTATTACTCTCATCATCTTCCCGCTGCTACAAACGAAAATTAAGAGAATTTAGTATCAAAAGAAAAAATATATGCGTGTTAACTTTTACCTCATGATGCACATATGATTCAGCTAACCTTTTCACAACAATAAGAACCAACAGTGACATCTCTCTTTCAGATGTAAATTGGCTGTGGTTTGAGAACATGAATCCATCTTAAAAGTACAAGCATGAAAAAAGAGAGAGTAAAGAACTACCACCCAAAGGCAAACATCATCAACTACAATAAGACTAATAAGATATAGTGTTTGCTGGGTGTTCACTTCCGTTTTTCCCATCGTCTCTTAGGCTAATTCGGTTGTTTTCTTAGTCCAGATACCACCATTAATGTTAAACTGAGAAAGAAGCCGAGTATGGAACGGAAGAACTATTCGACTGGTGCTTCACCGGCTACCCCGGATTATGAATGTTGTTCGACGTTTCCGGTGTAGGGCTGTTCAAATAGCTCGACGCTAAAAACTCGTTCGAAAAAAGCTTGAAAAGTTGCTCGTTCTATTTTGGCTCGGTTGTAAAAGAGCTGAGCCGCTCGGTTCGGTTTGTAAACGAACCGAGCACGAGCAAAGGTAAGCTCGCTCATTGCTCGCTCGGTTTCGCTCGAATTATTTTTAAGTATAACTTTTATATATCATATATATGTAATATGTTAGTTTATTTATTTAGAGTTTAGGATATTATCATTTTAATTATTTTTCATTTTACCTTGCTCTCTTTTAATTTTTTTAAACATCATTTTTTGGATTTTTATATACTTGTTTAAACATTGGATCAAAGCGGGTATAGTGGACGTGGATATGGCGCAATGGAGGTTTTGGGAGTGGATTTTACCGTCATTTATTTAAACTCGAGTTAAAACTAAAACTTATTTTGTATGTTTTCTTTTGTTACATTGTTAAGTTTGAATTGAAACTTGAAATTTTTAATGAATTATTAGTTTTGTATTAAATTGCAATATGAAACCGAGCAAAACCGAGAGCTCGGTTCTAAACCGAACCGAGTTCGAGCGAGCATTTTTCGCTCGATTTCTTAAATTCGAACCGAACCGAGCGGCTCTGTTTGTAAACGAACCGAGTTTGAGCGAGTCTTCGGTCGGTTCGGTTCGGTTAGTGAACAGCCCTACTCCAGTGAGAAGTGCTCCACCGGACACAAATAAATATATTTATAAAGATATTAATTTTGAAGTTTTCATAAAAGATCACAAATTTATATTTCAGTTTTAAAATTTGAGTTTGTTTTGTATTGTAAATTAGACTATAAAATTTAACAGTTTAACATTTCAAGTTTATTAAGAAGAACTAGGTGATAGTCAAATGCATTTTCCATGAACGGTCTCAATTTTCAAAACTTTTATTTTAAACTTTGTCTAATACTTGTTACAAATAACCTGTTTAAATTAGCTATAGGTAGATCGAGTTTAGCAAATTTAGTTTTATAAACCTGAATTTTAAATTAGTTTTATGATTTATAAGTTTGGTTCTATAAACCGAAATTAAGTGTAAATATGTTTTTTCATATTTATATTTTAGAGGGGGTATATTCGTACACAATATCCGAATGTATTTACATAAAAATTAGAGTAAATTACACCGATGGTCCCTGTGATTTGGTTAAAATTTTGGATTTGGTCCTTAAAGTTTTAAAATTACGAATATAATCCCTAATATTATAATTATCTTTTATCAATGGTCCCTAGTCTATTAGTTCAGTTAGTAATGTTAAATTTATCAAAATAACTATTTAATTTGTAAGGATTATCAATGTAATTTCATTTTATTATAATCTTTTTATTATAAATATGTTTATTATATAAAACAAAAATAAAAAAATATTTTAAAAAACATCTTACTTTAAATGTGGTTTAAAATTTTTTTAAACCAATATGCGGGTTTTTTAAACCTTTTAAGATGTCTTCTTTTATAAAGACGTTTAAAACTAAATGATTTTTTAAAAAATATTTAAAAAACTAAGAATTTGTTTAAGAAAAGATGTTTTAAAAAATGAATAGTTTTAAAAAAAACTTTAGAAAACCAACCTGTTTAAAAAAGTTTAAAAAATAAAAAAAAATTGAATGACGTATAAAAAATGAACGGTTAAAAAACCAAACATTTTAAAAAACATGTTTTTAACAAGCTTTTTATATGTGTATTTAAAACGTATTTTATAAAATAATAATCTTATTAATAATGAAATTATAAAAATAATATAAAAATAAAAACATTTTGAAAAATAAAAATATAATTTTTTTTAAATAAAAGTAATACAAAAGTTTAAAAGGTAAGTTAAATAGATGGCTAATACGAGTAAAATGCTAATTTTTACAATATTTAACATCAATAACGGTTAACTAACAGACCTAGGGACCATAAATGAAAATAAAAGAAATGTTAAGGACTATATTTAAAAATTTTAAACTTTAAAGAATAAATTCAAATTTTAACATAATCACAGGGACTATCCATGTAATTTACTCTAAAAATTAATTCATGGATCATATAAATGAAATTCATCTAATTTAACATGACATTCCATAAATAGAAAACCATGTAGAACTGCTGGGTTCCTCAAATCGTGATTATAACATCACAACTCCGTATGACTTTAACGCTAGGTTTAATGTTACTTAATTCACGTGGCCAGGGCCGAAACCAAAGAGTCCTCAAAAAATTTTGGGCCCTGAACGAGTAGAAAAAAATAGACCCCTATAATATAAAGTCAGTAATCCGTAAATAGAAAATCTATAATACAAAAATAATTGTTATACTAATAAAAAAAAGTATTATAGTAACATAATTTATCTAACTTACTTAAGCGAATCGTTAGACTCTCCTAACGCTTGAAATGAGTTTACACTTGATATATAGTAGTGGGCTAAACTAATTAAAATGTTAATGGTCTCTAAGTTTCAATAAGTCAAAATAATTAACTTGTTATTAGGTTTGTTAATTACCTATAGTTGTTTTTAAAATATATACACATGCATATAATATATAAAAATTTTAAAAATTTCGAGCCTCTAATGAGATCGGGCCCTAAACGGTCGCCCCCCCCACCTAGGGCGCCCATGTACGCGGCAACGCGCCGGATAACGTTACTCGCTATTAATAAAAACATTTGCATTTATATATAAGTATATACATATGATACCAAGTAACCTTAATCACTCCCATAAATAAATTAGATTATTCAACTTATTCAAACAAATTGTCATAACTCGTTATCATAACAAATAGGTATTATTCATATAGCCCCAAAGGTTAGGTCGGAACACCCTAATGTTTATTGATTAGAAAGACTTCGGAATAGGGATGAGCTCGGTACCGTACCTGTACCGAACCGGTATCGAAATTACCCGGTCCTGATTTTTATAAAAAATGAGTACCGGTACTGGTACCGATTTTGGTATATGGATACAGGTATCGGTACCAGTACGGTACCGGTATTTCGGTAACCGATACCTCTTTGGTACCTGTTACATCCACAAGATTATTTTTTAAGCTTGTTGCATGGTTCATGTTTGGTTACGGTACCTAGTACCTGTTTTTATGCCCGTTACCCAGTACATGTTTGGTACCCGATATCTCTAAAAGTTTTATAATAACTAAACAAAAATAAAACATCAAAAAAAATTCACATGTCCAACAAAAATAGTACATAGACTTTACTATGCATTCCAAATATAAAAAGTTCCACACATGCTTACTACTTATCAATTGTGAAACAACACTGACAAAAAAATAATAAATTGTTTTTGCTTCATAGTGATGAGTTTTATCCCAAAATAATAAACACCAATATAATCAATACCAATACCAAAAGTTTCAAAATACCAAAGAAAGTTAATCTTCGATTTGATCACTATGTTATCCCTCCTTTTTCAAAATAGGCTATTCGTAATAGGTACTATCGGGTACCATACGAGACTTTTGGGTAAAGTACCGGTACCGGTACTGGCAAGTGTCGATCCCGAAATATAAAAAAATCAAGTACCGGTACCGGTACCTTATACATATTTTTGGTACCAGCTGGATACCGGTAACGGTACGGTACGAGTACTGGATACCAAATGCTCATCCCTACTTCGAAACAACCCATATAATTCTAAAACAACATGCAGCTAGGAAGAATCTAGAACGTCCCACAAGATGGTAGGAAACGTAAGCTAAGGGCTCACAAAAGGGAGTGCTCTAAACCAGGCTTGGAAGGCCTTGAAACGGTCTAGATATTACCATAAAGATTTACTAAAATCATGGAGGCTTCATAAAAGGTTCATACACAAACTAAATAATCCCATAGAATTATCTAGATTTAGAAATTCTCTAGATTTTTGTAGAATGATCTGAAATCTTTGTAGTTAGTATAAATAGGATGGTGATGTATCATTTGCACTTACCCAAGTTTTTTGTAATTTTTAAATCTTGTACACTTGCGTTCTGCAAATCTAATGTTCTCTTACAAGACTTGCGTTACAAAACCCATCGATACGATACTAAAAAGGCGAGCTTAGAACCAATTTAACTGCCACATGAGAGTTGAAGAACTCACTCCGTGACACTATACTAACTTTCTAAACTCCATGTCTAACACTTACAACAAACATAACATTACATGATTAGTATGTAACTAGAAACCTATACAAGACTCTAATTGTTATATGTAATAAGGTAAGGCTTTCGACGTGAGATTACATACCTTTTTAAGACTTAAACTCTTTCTGATCACCCCTTCAAACATATTGAGTATCATGCTTGCAAACCCAAAACCCCTTTTAAAGTGCATCTTCTCGCTTTGACTCCACCATAAACATGGATACTACTCATCAATTCAATTAGAATGTTAAACACCTTGATGGTACTGAATCATATTTATACATATAATTTTGCTACTCACACATCACCTTATTGATAATGAATTAATTTAGCAACAAATGAAGCTCCTTAATTCATAATTAACACCTTGATGTGTATATATATACATATATGTATATATATATATACATATATATATATGTGTGTGTGTGTGCGCGCGCACGTGCGTGCGTGCGTACATGCGTGCGTGTGTGTGTGTAATTAAAGATAAGAATAACTAACTAGTCTTAAGGAGCAGACAAGTGTACTTGGCGTATGCAATATAGCTAAGGTAAATTCGAGTATCAATCAATAGGACACTGATATGCAGCTCTCCTGCTAAGGTACTCTAATGATGTATCTTCTTTCGGTCTCAACAATCATAGTGTTATAGAAGGTTGTTACCTATAACCCAGAACACAAGAGTAAATCTATTCTAAACCAATAAATAACCTGAAAACACTTTAGTCATGAACGAAAGGATAAACTCATGATAATGCAATCTAATGCTAACACACAGTGACAAAAGGAGGAATCCAACGAAGTTTATCACCTCTCGGTCTGAGAACTCGGTAGAACATCAATTCAACCAACAACCAAACTTTATTCTATGATAGCTATCACTAGTCTAATCGTTTTATTGATCATAAACACCAAGTAAACAATCTAGGCACATAAAACTAGCCAAAAAGATACAAAATCAATCAAACTAGTAAACATAGGAACAAGACAGTATCATAAATTACAAAATCGGCACTCAAAACCAATAAAATTAATAAAGAACAAATCTTTTTAATAACATTCAAGTCATAAATGATTAAACCCAAAATATAGTTAAACCATGTCAATAATCATCCAAACTTAGGTGACAAAAGTAATTAAAGTAGCCGATCATAGTCAAACATAACAATATTAGTCACATACATAATCTGAAATCAAAAGAAAACAAAAGATGAATAACAAACCAATCCGATTAACATGAATACACGTTACCAAATGATAAATCTTCACTCTGAACTTCAAGATGTCTTCGTTTAAGCTCTACTCCAAAGATACCCTTATTCAATTCTTATGCGTATGACTCTTTTATTAATTGACACCCTCCCCTATTTTTATACTCTGCCGTAGGGTTTGCTTCGTAATAATCTATTAGGTTTCGTGTTGTTTGCATCCATGTGTACATGGGCGGACCCAGAATTTTTTTTTCCGGGGTCGGTTTTTTTCAGTTTTCAAATAGACGTATATATCTCAACTCAATGCTAGAATTTTTTAGTTTGGGTCGGGTCAGGTCACACAAAACAAATTACAATCACATTATAAGACATTTGACAAAGATACGATTTCATTAGAAAGTAAAACACATTACATTTTATAGTTGTTGTTTATGTGTTTTCATCTTTTGAAAAATATCTACTACATCTTCAATCGAACCTTCTTAAAAACGTCTTTCTCAATGTAGCAAATGCAAGTATTGTTTAAGGTATTCTTCTAAATAAAATTTAGAGATAATTAAGGAATGTTAATAAATTAATAAAATATGTTTTAGGTGTTTAGTTAAATAAATGAGCTTAGAGATTTTATACAAAATAAACCTATTGGTGATTATTTTGATAATACTTTTTTTAACTAAGTGAGGTATTATTTTAATTTTTAATGGCTTAAACATTCCAATAAAAATGGGATTTAGGGGTCGTAAAATTTTTTATAGGGGTCAGTATTAAAAAATACACGGGGTCAATGCATGTGTAACAAGTTTGAACCGGTGATGGTTTAGCCTGTATTAACAAAAGATGCAACGTATATCTCATGGCTGCAATTCTAGAAGTTCACGTAATTAAGCAAAACAAAAAACAAAAAAAAGGTTAAGTCTTGAAATATATGAATGATTCAATTCAATAACAAACATATTGATGTGATATTATATTTGGTATGATATTATTCTAACGTGATGTTGTTTTCTGTTTGTTGTTGCATGTAAATTTGGTTGATTGGGTGGATTCATGTCTGGGCATTTTGTCCCACACATCCTGCTAATGGGCTAGTAGTTCTGGACAGCTTGTGGATACGGTTGTTAAGCTAATTGGGCTTGGACTAGAGTTGGGCACAACCTAAAGTTTTCCTATAATGGGGTCTTCTAATTCTTTCACGAGGAATTCACAGCAAGAGGAAAACACATCTTTATGATCTTGTTTATGGTCATAAACAAGTATATCTTCTGTTCATCATCATCTCACCCTCATATATTCATCTGATACTTTTATCAAAGGGAGAATATATGTTGTTCGTTTTTGTATCAGGGTTTTGTCACATTGACAAATCCATTTGTTCTTCTTGATTTTAGTTCACGGTTGTTTATATCAAATCATCTTGTTGATGGTTTGAGAATCCTTTATGGCTTTTGTAGAGATTAGATTGTTTCTAGTCTTAATCTTCTTGTTTTTGGGTGTAATTGATATTGGTTTGGGATTGAATCAATTTGATTTTATCTTTTTGACATTAAGCAATTGATTTGTTAATACATTGAATAGAAATGCATTTATCTTTTTCACATAATTAAGTTTTTAAACTATATATATTTTTCAAACTTCTTAATATTACAATTTTAGTTGTAATGAGAGTTTTTTCAAATTTCACTCATCCGTTTATAACTCAGTCGAAATATGTATAATTTCGTTGTTATGATAAATGGTGTACCGTATATATATGTAGTATACTTGTATGTGTTGAACAAGCCATTAAACCAAACCCCCTCTAACCCCCCAACCCCAAGGTTCGATTCGTTCACTTAAATATTACTAATCGTCAACTTAAAATTGCATTAAGTGTTGCATCATAAGTAATACTTAAAGGTTGTACGCTTTCTTCCGCTGATAACTTGTTTGCTCTAATTTTGGAGTATTCATCTCGTTCGATGGGATGTCATTTGAGTTGAAACCCTAGATCTAAGTTCGTCGTCTACAGTGTTATGGTTACTTCATTGCGAGACCTCAGATCTTGGGTTGTTTCTGGTTATGCATTATCCGGCTACTATTGCTTGTCTTGGCTTTGATTGTTATTTGTTTCAAAGCAAAAAGGAAAAAAAAAACCCTTTGAAGATCAGGGGTTTCTGTTCGATTGTTTTTCTTGCTAGATTCTAGGTTAGGCGTGGATTCTTGGTCCTCATGATCCCAATTTCGTAATCATTTGTTGTGTCGACATTAGAACTTCCATACAAATCAGTGAATTCACAATTTCATCTCTCTAATTACCGGTCGAAGCATTCTTGGTCCAATATGTTGTTTCAATGTATCTTCCCTGTAGTCATTAGTCGAGAATGATATGTGGTTTCGATCCTTGTTATCTAAGAGTAGAATGATACACTGGTGATTGGCATATTATAAAGCTTCTAGTTGTGGAGGAATTTCATGTGTATGAAATGGAAAATTTCATGAAGAAAATTGCTATAAATCTTAATTACTATGGTGCGGAATCCCGCTCAAGTTGGTGATAGTTTTTGGTGTGACGTTTTCCTGATTCTATACTGCTTAGAGATATGTAAGTTCTTCATATCACAAATTTTAAAGTCTCTTGTCTCATATTTTTATTTCTTGTTAGGCATTTTTGGCTTGGTTAGAATTAACTGCATTGATCTTGACATAGAGGGAAAGACATCTCTGTTTTGTGTGACTGCATAGACGTGTTGCGTAGTAATTTGTTGATCGTCTAGGTCTGAATATGCTTTAGTTACCACTGCTCTACTCTGTGTGTGCAACTTTCATTCATTATTTGGGTATCTAGTATATAGTTAGTACCATTTTTTGTATGACCAGTGGGTTTTCAGGTTTATATTCATAAGCATAGAATGTGGATGTGATTTGTCTAAGCTCTAAAGTTTTTTGTTGTGATTTGTCTAAGCTCTAAAGTTTTTTGTGGATTATGAATTTCTTGTCAATCCTTTTTTGGGTTAATCTTGAACAAAAAGTTTGGGTTGATTTAAAGCTGTATAAAGAGTTGTCGTCTCTTTGGAATGATAAATAATGCAGCATATGATTTTTTTAAAGGATTTTTTATTGGCTAAGAGAAAAAGGATCAGCTTAGAACTGAAATAAAAGCTGGGAAATTTTCAAAGAAGGGGAGAAGACTTAATTCTATTGTTCTGCTGTATGAGATAAAATTGTGTATTTTTAAATGATATAACAATTTTATTATAAATGCTAACAACTTAATGTTTTTTTGGACAAGCGTATATAATAATTTTGATAAAGGATTAAATCGTATTATGTGAGACCTCGTTGTTTTCATACATTGGTAAGTGTTTTTTTAATAATAGAAAATAATTTTTCCTGATAACTTGTGACGGGTGTTGATACTCTTTATATGATAATTGTTTGCTGCTGTTAATTACTCAAATTGAAAATAAGATTGAAAGGGGGTTATGTCAAATATGATCCAATCTTATTCTTATGTGATTTACTCTGTTATAGAATCCTTAAAAGCAAAGAGACAACTTTTGTTTGAAAAAGTACATTTTATACATTAGTGAATTATATTGTGTGTGAATGTATTGTGTGTGAATGTCAATCTTAAACCAATAATATGGTATCTGGTTTTTTAGTTAAGTCTTTGTGACATTATGTGTTCATGAATTTTGTGTGTCGTGTGTTACGAGAATATTTGGTTTCATAATGGTTGCTTGACTCATATGTCTTGTCTATAATCTTGTATTCGGTTAAATGATTTGTGTAGTTCACATATTTTTAACCATTTATATGTCAAGATTGTTCTTGAATGTCTTTGATAGCCTTGTATGTTCTCTTGGGTGAGGGATATGTTTTGCTCTGGTTGCAAATCTATGATTTTGTGTTCAACTAGAATTGTTGTATGGCTGTCTTTCTCGTCTGGTATAGCTTATGCTATTCTTATTGTTATCAGACTTGTCTCTTGGATCTTGTGATTCGATCTTATATGTGAAGTTGTAAAAGTTTTTGCAAGATCAATTAGTCTTTATGTTCTTTGCAAGTACTTTCTTAATATGTTCCTTGTAAAGTTGTAAAAGTTTTGATCAAGTCAAATTAGTCTTTAAGTTCTTCGCAAATTCTTTGTCTTCAGACATGGTTTTGAGTTTTTAAAAGTTGTGTAGCTTTTATTCTTCTTATCAGATTTGTTTCTGAAAGTTTTATAGAATCATATAAATATGTTCCTCTGATTTCTTTCTTTCTGTAATAATTACAGAAATTTATCATGTGCTTTGTGGCACTGCTGTAGCTATTCTTTGTCGATGGTGAATCTAAAATTCATTGTTTGATTAAGAATATGTTAGGAGAAATTATCATTGTTAAAAATATTATATAGCTTGTGTTATATGTTGATTGTTGTTTCTTGTTGATTTCCTGTATATGGAGTGGGAATTGCAAACTTTGTAAGGGTTCTTTATCAACACTAAGCTGTAATTTGGTCTTGTCTTTGTTAAAAATTTTCTCTCTAGCATTGTTGTTCATGTCTTCAGATGTGATTATGAGTTCTTAGAAAACCATGTGGTTTTTATTTTTCTTTTATCAAATATGATTTTGGTAGTCTCTTAGAATCATATGATTCTCTGATCTCTCTATTTCTAATCAGGGTCTGTTTACCTGGTTTCTTTCTGTGATGTTACAGAAAGTGGTTTATGTCTTGTGACATGTTGTTATCTTGGAAGTCGTGTGACTCTATGTTTCATCATATGTATATATGATATATGTTATTCAATCATATCATTCTATGTGATAAAATATATTATGTCATATGATTGTTTTCTTTTGTGATAATTACACAATTCACTTATGTGTCATTTGACAGTTCTTGTGGTTGTTCTTTTTCATTGATGGATCCAAAATTCATTGCTTGAAAGTATAATGGATAACTATGTCATGTGAAATCTGTTGTCTTTGAAAATATTTGATAGCTTGTGTGTTTTGATTGTGTTCTTTCTTACTGGCTAGTCAATTTAATCGAAGGTTTTTGTATTAACATCAGGCTGTGATATTTTCCTATCTTGATAGGCAAACTAAATTTGTCTCTCAAACTTTTTTATCTGTGTCATCTAAACTTCAAAAGTGGAAGTGATTCTTGGTTGTATCCTTTCTCTGCTAATATGTATTTTTTGTTTGTATCACCTCTGTCTTTAATCTGGTTGAGATGTATATTTTGTCTGAGTTTTGATTTGTCACGTCATAGATTTATATATTTTACTCCCAAGTTATGTAATAGAATCAATCCTGCTGCTTATGAAAGTGTTTTGTCTTGTTCTTGATCTTCAATTATAAGTTTGAAAAGTATGTATTATTTTTTTTTCAAATTGAAGGTTTTTTTTTCAAATCATTGAAATGCAAAACAAGTTTCTCGAAGCAATATTTTATGCTCTTGCTGTCAATTGTTTGTGTGGAGAAAATCTTATGCTATTTTGTTTTGCATTTAGTTACAATAATCCTTTGCCAAAAGTGTTCACTTTTTTAGTTTCATCAGTCAAGTTTTCATAGAAAGCCATAGGTTTTGTTTAAAAAAATGAACATCTTAATATGATTTCATGACATTACAAAATGGATTTTTAATTACGCATTTTCTATATTCTAATCGAAGTTGAGTAGTTTGTTAAAATCTGAAAATATATGGTTTCTTGTACAAGGTTGAGTATGGTTAAATGTGTTTGATATATTGAATTGAGGGGGGATGTTGAAATATATGAATGATTCAATTCAATAATAAACATATTGATGTGATATTATATTTGGTATGATATTATTCTAATGTGATGTTGCTTTCTGTTTGTTGTTGCATGTAAATTTGGTTGATTGGGTGGATTCATGTCTGGGCATTTTGTCCCACACATCCTGCTAATGGGCTATTAGTTCTGGACAGCTTGTGGATACGGTTGTTAAGCTAATTGGGCTTGGACTAGAGTTGGGCACAACCTAAAGTTTTCCTATAATGGGGTCTTCTAATTCTTTCACGAGGAATTCACAGCAAGAGGAAAACACATCTTTATGATCTTGTTTATGGTCATAAACAAGCATATCTTCTGTTCATCATCATCTCACCCTCATATCTTCATCTCATACTTTTATCAAAGGGAGAATAGATGTTGTTCGTTTTTGTATCAGGGTTTTGTCACATTGACAAATCCATTTGTTCTTCTTGATTTTAGTTTACGGTTGTTTATATCAAATCATCTTGTTGATGGTTTGAGAATCCTTTATGGCTTTTGTAGTGATTAGATTTTTTCTAGTCTTAATCTTCTTGTTTTTGAGTGTAATTGATATTGGTTTGGGATTGAATCAATTTGATTTTATCTTTTTGACATTAAGCAATTGATTTGTTAATACATTGAATAGAAATCCATTTATCTTTTTCACATAATTAAGTTTTTAAACTATATATATTTTTCAAACTTCTTAATATTACAATTTTAGTTGTAATGAGAGTTTTTCTAAATTTCACTCATCCGTCTATAACTCAGTCGAAATATTTATAATTTCGTTGTTATGGAGAAATACTTGTATGCTTTGAACAAGCCATTAAACCACCCCCCCCCCCCCCCTCAAGGCTTGATTCGTTCATTTAAATATTACTAATTGTCAACCTAAAATTGCATTAAGTGTTGCATCATAAGCAATAAAAGTTGTACATGTCTTTTTTTTTTCTTTTAATTTTTTATTTTAAACCTGATACTTTTATATTTTTTACAATTTAACCCCTATAAAATTTTTACTTTCAACTTTTCTCATCTATACTTTTCATCTTTTACAAGTTTTTTGTTTTACATTTCGGTTTAAATTTTGATAGTTTACACGATGTAACGTGCATGCGTAGTTCAACATTGTTACGTCTATTTTTTTTGTTTAACGGGCTTGTCGCAACTTGCGGGTCGTAAATCAAATTAGTTATTGTTTTTAATGTTTTACGTTTATGTGGTTCAACGTTTTTACCTTTACTTTCTATTCAGTTTTATTTTTTTCGATTTTTTTTTCAAATACGAGTTTTTCCGGTGTTGATAACCGCTAATAGTGGTGTGACATTGGTTTACTTGACATGGTTTTACGCCCCCCGTTACAACGTGGGGGGCTTAGGACTAGTTTAGTTTATTTTTAAAACTTTGTTTTTTAGTTTATAAGTTAATAGCCGAAATTAGAATTAAGTGTTTTTCTTATTGGTTTGCTGATAACGGTCTTCCCTTTGAACCAAACCAACTTGGTTCGAGTCGGTGCATTACTCAGGCACTTTTTGGTTTTTTGTTCTGTACTTCGCCCGGGCTCGAATTTAGCGCATAACACAAACCATATACCAAACTACACCAGATGATTTTAGAAAACACACACACGCACAACTTGTAAACCAAACCACCAAGTATTAATTAAGCTGATCTTACCAACCAAGTTTCTTCAGTCTTGTATGCTGTTGGTTTAAACGTTTACAAGCACCCTTAACACAAACACACATCACCACTCAAGCACAAATACGCAAATCACCACATAACACCTATTTTTTATTCATATTTGATTTCTGGAATTTTTTTCCTTCTCTGCAGTTTTATTTGTTTACTTTTATTCTTAGTTACTGATTTTTGGAACTTTTTCTTTTCTTCAGTTTTATTTATTTACTTTTCTTTTTAATTACTTTTTTACTCCTTCTAATTTTCTTTTGGTTACATGCTAATGCTAAATTTGGGTAGGTCGTGGTTTTTTCTTTTAGTGGTTTTACACTTTCGTCATATGAGATCGTCTTGCGTAATTAAATTTCATTCTTTTTTAAATAAATTTGTTTATAATACGTGTTTTCCGCGTGGCAGATTTTGAATTTCTTAATGATTATTTTCATAAAACTTTATATTTTTTTTAATTCTTAACAAATTGCTTTGACTTACTCATATTTATCTACGTTTAACGCTTATTTACACAAAATGTTTTGTTTTCTTATATTCTTAAGATACCATTCTGACATTCTCATATTTATCTATGTTTAAACCCCGCTGCTGCGAAGCGTGGGTTTAAAGTCACTTTAAACCCGCTAGTTAAACATGCTACCCAAAGCTAGAGTCTTTTTCTATTTTAGTTCAGTAATAGAAATCTAAGTGAGTACTAAAACTTTTAAATTGTTTTTGGCTGATGTGCAAACTTATTTAAAGTTAAAGTATAGTGTGCTTCGAAAAATAATAACCACAACATAATGTAATTTTATTCTCATTGTTAACAAACATTTTTATACACGATTTCCCCTAATAACCTTAATTCATTACCTTTAATAATCAATCAACTATGACATGCAGTTTGATTCTTGACTCAACTATGAGCTTCATCAAATTAAACATAATATTTGATTCCTTTTAACTATATAATCAATATATAAACCCCTTTTCCAATAAATCACAATATAAAAATCGAGATTTATAAATCGCCTATTAGGGTTTGAAAGATACATACCTCGTCATTTTTTCTTGCACCCAATTATTAGCCCTAGTTGTGTGATTGCCTACCTACCTTCTGCATTTTGTTCATTTTTTTGGGCTTTTCTTGGGCCGGGGCCCATCATTTATCAACTACAAATAAAACATTCCATTCTATTAGAGTCGTATTAAGGCCCAAACATAAGTAATCACCATGACCAAGACACCATTCACAATCATGAGCCCATTTCCTTTTAAATCTCCTACCAATTCATTTCTTCAAACAGAAAAAGCACTCCCTCCTTTTCTCTTCGTTTGAACAGAGGTATCTTCTTCAAATTTGACATCTCAATTAATCAGTGTGTGAAGTATAATTGTGTAATTGATGATCTATATCTCAAACATTCTGCTAACTAGTATTGTTCTTCCTTAATTTGCATCAGATTTTGAAGAAGGTACGATCAATTACATTACATGTCAATCAATCTGGTATGAATTCCTTATTTTCTATCACGTTTTATGATTCTCTCAATAGGTATGAAGAATTGATGATTATAACCTCATCAATTCTACTAAACAGTGTTCTTCTTCTAGTTACACTTTGTTTAGGTTGCTATTTTTTTTTTTAATCAGAATTTATGATTCTTCAATAGCTATGAACAACTGAAGAAGCGATGATTATTATCTAATAGACAACATTCAATTCACTAAATAGTGCACTTATTGTCTATGCATGTGAAGCTATTTGCAATCTGATAAATATTGTACTTATTGCTATTTTCAGTCGATTCTATGATTCTTCAATCGGTATTATTATCAATCTTCTGAATATATTCATTGATCTAGTCACGTTTCAATCATAAGATGATTTTCAATCGGTATTAATTTCAACCTGATTATACTGAGTACTGTTCTTATAGTTATTACACTTATTGTCGATCGCTATGTTCAGCTATTTTTAATAAGATTTTATGCTATTTTCAATTGATTTGCTATGTTCAACTATTTTCACTCAAATTCTTCATTTATACCTATGGTTTGAAGTGCTTTATACTGTTTTGGTCAACTGCCATTTAATGCTGCTATTGGCATCTTAATGAGCTTTTGTTGCTCATAAACATACTTCTTTCAATTCTATTCCAAATCACTAAATAAACATCTGATTAAGCTATTCTAAATCATATTTATGTGTTTTCATTCTGCCTTTTATGTTTGCAGTGCTTTATTTTGTTTTTAGTCAACTGTCATTCAATGCTGCTGTAGACATCTTTGTGAGGTTTATCATATGATGCTCATTGTCTTCTTCTTTCCTCTATTTAGGCTAAGATGGGACTTGCGGAACTTGTGGCGTTTTATAAGAGTTGCCTTGGTGTCTCACATCCTAAAGTTCTCTGTGATGAGTCGTTTCTTAAATGGCTTGTCTTGACACGTAGGCAAAACATTCTGCGTAATATGTCATCTCTTCTTCAAGATAATTCAGTTGAATTGGTTACAACTCGGTAGGACCATGTTTTTTTCTTAACTTTTTTTCAGCGCGACTCAAGTTCTTATGCTTATTCATTTCTTATGTATCAGGTGTGTGCTGAACAATCTTCGTGAATGGTATGTAAGAGGAGGAGAAATGACCGGGAAAAAGTAAATAAGGCCTGCTGACATGTCTAAGGTGCAATATCGTTCTGTTTGTTCTCATTTCCCGGAGGTGGAGGATGGGGCTTTATGCATTAAACAAGTGATAAAAGAAGACTCCTATTTTCTTGCAACCTGCAAATCAGCAAAATATCAAGGAATGGTAAAAAAATGAACTTATAGTTGATTTTGTTTATCTTCTTTTTCTTATAATTTCTTGAATTGTTACTTATATCGTAGACCACGGAGGCAATACCTATTGTCACTGTCAAAGAAGGAAGATTATTTCTTATGCCTCCATCCAAGTTACAGAAAAAACTGTTCAAACGTGTTAAAGCGGCGAGACATTTGTCGATGATGACTAAAAGGAAGCATCCCTGGTTTTTGTTCAAGTCATTCACCATTTTAAGGAAAGCCGCTGAGAAAAAAAACAAAGGTGTTAAGAAGAGGTAATTGTGCAAACCTATTATTATATGAAGTTATTGTTTTTGTTGACTTTGAATAAATCTGTTGACTTATGTAATCTAAGTCTTATATGTTTTGAGGCCATGATTAAAATTGAGTTTATCATTATGTAAGAGTTATAGGGATAAATTGAGAATGTTGTTCTTTGTTGAATTGTTTTTTTAATTAAAGTAACAATTAGAAATTATATTTATTTAAGAACATGCTAAGCCACACCTTTTTTTTTATAATTATCTCATAACAGATGCTTGAGGAGGGAGATGTAGGTGATGAGGACATGCATGCTAGAGGGAGGAGTTGAGAGGAGAGAAGATAAGGGGTCTCATCTACTCAGGTAAATAATACGTATATGTTTTGGTTCCAAAACATAACACTTTCTTTTGCTTATACATTTTATAACTGACTACGTATGATACATACTTTGCACTAGCAACCTATTTCGGCTGTAGATCACAAGTAACCACTCATTGATATCAATATGAGAATTAGCCTCTTTTACATACACTTTTCAGAACATCTACCATACAAATAGAGGTCGAAATAAATAATGATATATGCTTAATATAGTAGGACTTGAATGCTAGTAGGCCAACTAGAATCAAAACCAAATAATGATATTCAAACCTAGTCTGATTACCCTAACGTTCAACTTATAACCTAAACTAGTCCTGGAATAACCTTGTTTTAAAGTTTAAACGAAACAATCACGAAACAACAAATGAGAACAATACAAATCACTTGATCGATTTGTATGTGAACCTTTTCTCCTGTAGTAGATGTTTTTTTGACATGCATAATTTTTATTAAAACCCACTAGCAAGAAACTAGATCATAAAACAATTAGAAAGGATTTTTTTAGCCAATCAACCCATGAAATGTTACACTTCCGGTTCCTATTACTAAACCACAAAATAGAGAAGCTAACAAATAACAATCGACTTGAGAACACTAGCAACGAATATCGATCACGTGACGTGCTCATCCAGCAAAGAACACAGGGAAAGTTTATTCAAGTATAATGTTATGTAATGTTTAAAATATTTCATATTAATATTCGTGTGTTCTCTGTGTATGCTATCAACTATCAAGAACAGGAAAACTTTTTGAGCCTTTTGAATTAAATAAACATACCGAACATAGAGAAAAATCTATGAGGTACAACCTCAACCAAATTCGCTTTTCAGAAGCACTTTAAGCTTCCGCCAAAGGAATTTCTGATTAATGATTTTACTTAAATCATTTGTAACAACAATAATAATCATAATAATCATGGATAACATTAACTTTTTAGAATTATATAACAAAATTAAAAGATATTGCATAGTTTTTCAACGAGACACCTTACCCTTTGGACTGTTCTTTTAAGATAAAGATAAGACATAGAGAACCAACGACAGCTAGTGACATGTACCGGATAAGATAAATTTAAATTTATATTCAACAATGCAAGTCGCCATCACATTTGTTTTTTATGCTTACGAGACCTTTTGCTCTTGTCCGTGTTCTTCTTCTTCCTCTTTCTTATGCTGACATTGGTATTACTCTCATTATCTTCCTGCCCCTGCTACAAACGGCAATATATATAAGAGAATTTAGTATTAAAAGAAATTATATATGTTTGCATTGAAACAAAATACGTTTGAACATGGAACCTTCGTTGGTCCGTCATGGATATGGGGAGACACGAGGCTCTTGACAAATATATTAGCACGAATATAGTCCCCGTTGCTAGGCACACGAAGACCACCATTATGACCGTAGACATCCTTCTCGCAGATCAAGTGGTGTGCGACATCATACTTGCTCCGACAAGGATCAATATACAGCTCCCACTTGTCGTTTTTCATTACCCATTTCCTAGTAGACAAAGGGCGAGAATGTTTGAAAAAACATGAATATATGCATAGACATTCTTCTATAACCCCTAGTCTGTGATCATCATCACATACATATTCAACATCAGCATTTGGTAGGGGGATTTGTTTAAACTCATGTGTAGACAAATCCAAAGAAATAATAACTCTCTTGTTTTTTCTACCATTCATAAACCAGTGAAGCGCCCCGCCAACTAAGGTACCAGCTTGACCCTCAGCAACCCCACAGTTAACTTCTCCAATAACTTTCCAAGTATTTGATTTCAAGGTTAACACGTGGAAAAGCGTCCGCCTTTTACAAATATATTTCATGAACCCTGCTATAACCTTGTAATCATCTGCACACGAATCATAACCAAAACCCCAACAAACGATTCCCCTCATCATTGTATAATTGCGCTTGTCGGGCTGAAAGGTGGGCGTTTGCAGTTGCCTCTCTTGTCTAGTACAAGGGTTGGTGACTACTAACTCAACATCTTCAGGGGAAACACACACTAGCCCGTTACAGGTGCCTACAATATGATAAAAGTTGCAGTACAACCAAGTGTCTTCACTCCTAATTAAGTGACTACCAAACCTTCTGTGTCCAAGCTCATCATTCTCACGATCAGTCTTGTAAGCATGTTTCAAGTGAGCTTTAACGAACCGAGGGCTCGATATAAGAGATCGCCATGACTTACACACGCTCTTGCATCGGATTAAGTCCTCCACGTCCAACTGTACTAGTATCTGCTCAACTACATCATGAGCAAGCTCTGCCATTGGAATGAATACTTAGATCGATCGAATGAAAAAAGTGATGCGGCCAGTTAATAGGTTACGGCGAAGGGTATATATACGTTTCGACCCATAAAGCCCACAAGCCTAAGCCCGTTTCATTCAGTTTATTTTTGTAAACTTTTCCTTTGGTTAAGTATTATACAGCCGAAAGATGGACCATATTTTATTATTGGTTCGTTGGTAGTGACCTACCCTTTGGTTTTTTGGTTGCCACACAAACTAAGGTGTTCACACTGGTCCTGGTTTTCTATGCAAAACACAAACCATAAATCAAACCGAACCAGTCATTTTATTTAAAAAAAAAAAAAAAACAGACAAATTGTAAATCAAAGTAGCAAATATTAAGCTAGCCAACCCAACCGAGTTTCTTCTGTTTAATGTGATTATGATTTTGAACATTTATGAACACCCCTAACACATCACCACTAACATACAAGTACACAAATAACCGTATCACACCTTTTTTTTTCATATTTTGATCGTTGGATTTTTTTTTCTTTTCTACAATTTTATTTCTTTATTTTTCTTTTTACTTATTGATTTTTAAAACACTTTCTTTTCTTAAATTTTATGTTTATATTTTTCTTTTTAATTACTGGTATTTTCTTTTCTCTTTTTTTCCTTTCTAATTACCTCCTAACGCTAAATTCGGGTAGTTCACGGTTTTTCTTTGTGTGGGTTAGCATATTCGTTATACAAGAGACCATCTTATGCGTGTTCAAATTTCAATTTTTTGTAAATGTTTATATATATATAAACAAAGTCAGTAACACGAACCCCTATGCGAAGTCAGCGTGCACTAGTTAAAATGGAAACGTACCTGATGAAGCATAAGCGTGCACTAGTTCAATGTCATCAATGTGGGCTTTCAATGCTCATTGAATTGCTGATTGAACGTTTCATTGGATGATGAAACGGAGTCATGTAGAGATCGATAGGTGTCACCGGAATGAAGGCAATGAAGGGGAGAGACGGCAAAGTAACGCATAGGAGGAGTTATATATATATATAGGGTTAGGTTTTTTTCAAAACCTCCATTCAAATGAGAACTTGGAGAACTTATATGTACCATTGATTTTGCTGATTAATGGTTACAATTAAATTGGGTAGAAACTATAAAATTGAACCACATTTAATATGTTTAATTAATGTAAAAGGGTAGTATTGGAAATGTAAAATTGTGTAAAACAATTAATTGTTAAAAGTTTCAATTTCATTTTTGGAAACATGTTTTTTCTTCTGAAGTTTTGCAAAATAGTCAAAGTGTTCAATTATTTTCAAAATTAAAATTGGAACATGGAAAATTACACTTTTTTATTACGTTAAATAAAGATAAAGTATTGATAACAAAAAACAAAAAACGAGCACATGCTAAGTAATCGTACAATTGTTTTAGTTGGAAAAATAAATTTGAGATCAAATAGACATGTGTTATGTATCAATGTTACATCATAGAAAAGTTATTATAATAATTTTATTATTGATCCAATATCTCTCTATGATTATGCCGGTCTATGTATATATAAAAAAAAGACATATTGTTTTGTTAATATACATATATGTATGATTTTGTTGGTTTATAAATATGTAAAAGAAGATAGATTATTTTGTTGGTTTATATATATGATACATATTGTTACTATTTAACATTAAGTTTATTTACCTATGTGTAAAACTTTACATATGATTCTCTTGGTTTACATACAAGCATTATTATATTTTTTTCATTAGTTTACATATATGTAAAATATACATATCATGTTGTTGGTTCTTTTTTAAAAATATTTTGTTGATTTGGAGGACCCATTAATCGAATTAATCGACAACAATGATGATAATGTGACTTTTGTTGGTAAACAAACAAACTGATAATCTATTAACATTTACATAAATATTATACATATGTAAATCTACCATTTACATATATGTAAATCTACCATTTACAACTTCACCAATGATATTACCTTCATTGTTGTCGTCATCTTCAAAATGATTAAAAACCCTTCATCATCGTCATTTCCATAATCTCATCTTCGACTCATCTTCATAATGATTTATTGAATCGATTGAATGTATCCTTCACAAAAATTTATAAAATAAATCGAATATTTATAAAATATTAATTCAAGCAAATATTCATCTATCCTTTTATAATCAATGCCTTCAACTAATCATCTTTTTCACCAACACCAATTAAATAACGTATCAGTGGAAAAAAATAATGAAAATTATTAGGAGAGTTGTAATATTTAATGATAGCATCAAAAAAATTACTAGTAGAAAAATAGCAAGGATGATGCAGTTGAATTCGAAACAAAGCTTGAAATTCGCTGCAATAAAATTGTGATACCTTGAGTGGCCAATAAAATATTGAACTTTAAGAATCGGAGCTTTTTGAAATATGATAGCGGAATGTTGACTTCCAATCAAAGTTGAAAATTCCGAATAAAAAGGAGTTATAATAGGGAGTTACATATTCTATTTGTTAAATGACCTTGTTAACCTTTGTTATAAATTATATATAAAATGAAATTTATTTAAATCAATGGTTTATATAGTTCTCGCGATTCTCAAGATTTTTATGAGTTCTGTAATGGTTCTAACCCTATATATATATATATATATATATATATATATATATATATATATATATATTAGGTTAGTTCCCCTTGTATTACACGGGTTGAATAAATAAAATATTAAATAGTTATTAATAAAAATTAATGAATTATAAAACGATCTTTTATATAAGATATGATTGACATTACGTACGAATGATAAAATAACAATATCATATTTTAAACTTTTTTTTTAATTTCTTTGTTATTTTAAAAAAATTAGTTTTTAAACAAATTGTTTCAAAACAAACCGTTTTTAAAAAGTGCCATTTTTAATATTTATTTATTATAACTTTGAAATTTAATTCCTTTTGTTTCATAAGAATTTTATTTTTAAAAGCCACATATTTTAAAATATATTGTTTTTTTTAAAGTTTGAATTTTTTTTTGAAAAAAATTCTTATTTTATAAAAAATTTATTTATTTACGAATTGCATTTGTAGAAAATTAAATAAAGAATTATTTTTAGCCACACAATTTTTTTTTAAAAATATTGGTAGTTAATGTGTTATTTATTAAGAGAGAGAAGTGAGAAAATAAAACTTAGTAGCTTTAGAATTGTGACAAGTGACATAAAAAACATTCTTTTAATAGTATATATATATATATATATATATATATATATATATATATATATATATATATATGGGAGGTGCATTCAATTGAAAACCAAAATTTGTCAAGAACTAAAAGAATTATTTTTAGCAACACAATTTTTTTTTTCAGTTTTTATTTATTTTAAACATTTTTCTTTGTAAAAGGGCAATTAGGTAATTGTATTAACTTAGTTTCGGGGTAGTTGAGAGGATTATTCACATATTTCTTTTGCATCCATAACTGCTCTATGGCATATAATTATTGATCAAACGAACCATTAATAGTTTAAAGACTATAAACTGGTTGAAACTAAAATAAAAATTTACATTTGTAACCTCCAAACAACAAACTAGGTGCTCTTGAATCAAATATTTATTCATAACTTACCCAAACCCCTTGTGGCACTTGAGGAAAATGACTAAAAAATTCTATGGAGGGACTATTATAGGCCTTTTCTATCGGAAATTTAAATCCGTAAAGGCAATAGCAATGCCTTATTTTCTTGTCACTGCATTAGGAAGTTTTAGGTCATCTTGGTGTTTGCCCATAACATGAAAGCTATTCATTGGATCCTTCATGATTGGAGCCATGAAGTCATGAACATGGGTTTGCAAACTTATTTAAAGTTAAAGTATAGTGTGCTTCGAAAAATAATAACCACAACAAAATGTAATTTTATTCTCATTGTTAACAAACATTTTTATACACGATTTCCCCCAATAACCTTAATTCATTACCTTTAATAATCAACCAACTATGACATGCAGTTTGATTCTTGACTCAACTATGAGCTTCATCAAATTAAACATAATATTTGATTCCTTTTAACTATATAATCAATATATAAACCCCTTTTCCAATAAATCACAATATAAAAATCGAGATTTATAAATCGCCTATTAGGGTTTGAAAGATACATACCTCGTCATTTTTTCTTGCACCCAATTATTAGCCCTAGTTGTGTGATTGCCTACCTACCTTCTGCATTTTGTTCATTTTTTTGGGCTTTTCTTGGGCTGGGCCCATCATTTATCAACTACAAATAAAACATTCCATTCTATTAGAGTCGTATTAAGGCCCAAACATAAGTAATCACCAAGACACCATTCACAATCATGAGCCCATTTCCTTTTAAATCTCCTACCAATTCATTTCTTCAAACAGAAAAAGCACTCCCTCCTTTTCTCTTCGTTTGAACAGAGGTATCTTCTTCAAATTTGACATCTCAATTAATCAGTGTGTGAAGTATAATTGTGTAATTGATGATCTATATCTCAAACATTCTGCTAACTAGTATTGTTCTTCCTTAATTTGCATCAGATTTTGTGATTCCATCGATATGAAGAAGGTACGATCAATTACATTACATGTCAATCAATCTGGAATGAATTCCTTATTTTCTATCACGTTTTATGATTCTTCAATAGGTATGAAGAATGATGATTATAACCTCATCAATTCTACTAAACAGTGTTCTTCTTCTAGTTACACTTTGTTAGGTTGCTAATTTTTTTTTAATCAGAATTTATGATTCTTCAATAGCTATGAACAACTGAAGAAGCGATGATTATTATCTAATAGACAACATTCAATTCACTAAATAGTGCACTTATTGTCTATGCATGTGAAGCTATTTGCAATCTGATAAATATTGTACTTATCGCTATTTTCAGTCAATTCTATGATTCTTCAATTGGTATTATTATCAATCTTCTGAATATATTCATTGATCTAGTCACGTTTCAATCATAAGATGATTTTCAATCGGTATTAATTTCAACCTGATTATACTGAGTACTGTTCTTATAGTTATTACACTTATTGTCGATCGCTATGTTCAGCTATTTTTAATAAGATTTTATGCTATTTTCAATTGATTTGCTATGTTCAACTATTTTCACTCAAATTCTTCATTTATACCTATGGTTTGAAGTGCTTTATACTGTTTTGGTCAACTGCCATTTAATGCTGCTATTGGCATCTTAATGAGCTTTTGTTGCTCATAAACATACTTCTTTCAATTCTATTCCGAATCACTAAATAAACATCTGATTAAGCTATTCTAATCATATTTATGTGTTTTCATTCTGCCTTTTATGTTTGCAGTGCTTTATTTTGTTTTTAGTCAACTGTCATTCAATGCTGCTATAGGCATCTTTGTGAGGTTATCATATGATGCTCATTGTCTTCTTCTTTCCTCTATTTAGGCTAAGATGGGACTTAAGGAACTTGTGGCGTTTTATAAGAGTTGCCTTGGTGTCTCACATCCTAAAGTTCTCTGTGATGATTCGTTTCTTAAATGGCTTGTCTTGACACGTAGGCAAAATATTCTTCGTAATATGTCATCTCTTCTTCAAGATAATTCAGTTGAATTGGTTACAACTCGGTAGGAACATGTTTTTTTCTTAATCTTTTTCAGCGTGACTCAAGTTCTTATGCTTATTCATTTCTTATGTATCAGGTGTGTGCTGAACAATCTTCGTGAATGGTATGTAAGAGGAGGAGAAATGGCTGGGAAAAAGCATATAAGTCCTGCTGACATGTCTAAGGTGCAATATCGTTCTGTTTGTTCTCATTTCACGGAGGAGAAGAATGGGGCTTTATGCATTAAACAAGTCATAAAAGAACACCCCTATTTTCTTGCAACCCGCAAATCAGAATATCAGAGAATGGTAAAAAAAATAACTTATAGAGTTATAGTTGATTTTATTTATCTTCTTTTTCTTATAATTTCTTGCATTGTTACTTATATTGTAGACCACGGAGGCAATACCTATTGTCACCGTCAATAATGGAAAATTGTTTCTTATGCCTCCATCCAAGTTACAAAAAAAACTGTTCAAACGTGTTAGAACTGCGAGACATTTGTTGATGATGACTAAAAGGAAGCATCCCTGGTTTTGTTCAAGTCCTTCACCATTTTGTGGAAAGCCGCTGAGAAAAAGAACAAAGGTGTTAAGAAGAGGTAATTGTGCAAACCTATTATTATATTATATTCAAATCTTTTGCTAAATAAATGTCTATAACTTTGTACAAATTTGTTTTTTCTTTGAAGTTATTGTTTTTGTTGACTTTGAATTAATCTGTTGGCTTATGTAATTTAAGTCTTATATGTTTTGAGGCCATGACTGAATATATTGCTAAAATTGAGTTTATCACTATGTAAGAGTTATAGGGATAAATTGAGAATGTTATATTTGTTCTTTTACTTAAAGTAACAATTAGAAATTATATTTCTTTAAGAACATGCTAAGCCACACCTTTTTTTTTATAATTATCTCATAACAGATGCTTGAGGAGGGAGATGTAGGTGATGGGGGATGGGGGCATGCATGCTAGAGGGAGGAGTTGAGAGGAGAGGAGATAAGGGGTTTCACGTCTCTCATCTACTCAGGTAAATAATACGTATATGCTTTGTTCCAAAACATAACACTTTCTTTTGCTTATGCATTTTATAACTGACTACGTATGGTACATACTCTGCACTAGAAACCTTATTTCGGCTGTAGATCACAAGTAACCACTCATTGATATCAACATGAGAATTAGCCTCTCTTTTACATACACTTTTCAGAACATCTACCACACAAATAGTAGGACTTGAATGCTCGTAGGCCAACTAGAATCAAAACCAAATAATGATATCAAAACCTAGTCTGATTAGACTAATGTTCAACTTATAACCTAAACTAGTCCTGGAATAACCTTGTTTTAAATGAAACAATCACGAAACTGCAAATGAGAATAATACAATTCACTTGATCGATTTGTATGTGAACCTAGCTTTTTTCATGTAGTAGATGTTTTTTTGACAGACATAATTTTTATTAAATCCCACTAGCAAGAAACTAGGTCATAAAAACAATTAGAAAAACAAGATGGGATTTTTTTTAGCCAATCAACCCATGAAATGTTACACTTCCGGTTCCTATTACTAAACCACAAAATAGAGAAGCTAACAATAGAATCAAATATTGTTTCCTTCCTCTAGTTAATTTTTAGATTTGAATACCGTATCATTTCTAACACGCCATAGCACCCACCAAGTCGTCTTGAAGATATCCTCCACTAACTCTTTTTGTGATTTCTCAAAGTAGTCGATTCATCCATTGGATCAAAGCCGTTGGCTTCATTCTTGGAAACAGGTAACATCAAGTTCTCTTGGCAATATCACACCTATCAAGACATGATCAGTCGTTTCGGTCTCTATCTCACACAAAGGACACAAAACGTACAGGATGAATACACATGCCTTTTGCCATCAAATTTGATCTAGTAGGGATCGTATTAAAAAAATACCCTCCATGCCATAATATTCACCTTTCTTGTTATAAATCTATTTCAAGTAGTGTATATATATATATTAAATCCCACCATCTGATAGACTGATATGATCTATTTGTTTCCGAACCAACTTGTTTCCTCAACCCGGTATACGGGATGATACTTTTGTCATATTAGAGTCATAAAAACTTTAATAAAATTCCACAACAAACACCTTTAATTTCGCCCTACTTATAAAGTTTCATCAAGAAAGACATTTAAATAATATCTAAACGATCAATAAAAGCCGTTCTCTATTGAATAAAAAAAATAGTACTTTTTATAAATTATAAATACAATTTTTACCCAGCACATTTTTTAGTTAAAAAGAAAATACTCGTCTGCTCTTAAAAAACACTCTTCTACTCAGTGTTAATTCATGCAACAACCCTTTCAACTAAGTTTCCTACAATGAACCAACTCATCGACCCGAACCAAATGCAATACCACATTTTCAACCCAAACCTTTGTTACCGGCCCCAACCACCAATGCAATTGTCACCAATGAACACATTTGCTAATTCGAACCAGTAGCATAGTATGGAACTGTAATTTTTAATGACCCGATGGAGAAATATAGAAACATACATAAAATGTCATTTTCGATCTCATATCAGTGCATGGAACATTATGAAGCATATATATCCCAAAATGGCACCCATTCCCCTTAAAGTCACAATCATCCTTGTCAAACAAACAAATGTTCAAGAACACCAAATAGTGAATTTCCTTCTAGTGTTCGTCGTCGATAAACCTCAATGACACCAACAAAGATCGAGTTTAAAGACCATGAGGCCTTAACTCCGGACACATCCAAACATCGGCCAGAAGAAACAATGGTAAACGTCCCATGGATTTCTCATCCAGCAAAGAAAACAGGAAAAGTTTATATGTTGTAAGCATATAAAACATAGAAAACCAATAAAACATAGAAAACCAACGACAGCTAGATAAGATAAATTTATATTGAACAAGTGGCATCACATGCTTTTTTTTATGCTTACGAGACCTTTTGCTCTTGTTCTTCCTCTTTCTTATGCTGCCATTGGTATTACTGTCATTATCTTCGTGGCGCTGCTAGAAACGGAAATTTAAGAGAATTTAGTATCAAATGAAAAGAAATTATTATATATGTTTGCATTGAAACAAAGACGTTTGAATGTGGAACTTGGTTGGTCCGTCATGGAGATGGGAGACACGAGGCTCTTGACGAATATATTAGCACGAATATAGTCCCCGTTGCTAGGCACACGGAGACCACCATCATGACCGTAGACATCCTTCTTGTAGATCAAGTGGTGTGCGACGTCATACTTGCTGTGACAAGGATCATCAATATAGAGCTCCCACTTGTTGTTTTCATTACCCATTTCCTAGTAGACAAAGGGCGAGAATGATCGAAAAAGCATGAATATATGCATAGACATTCTTCTATAACCCCTAGTCTGTGATAATAATCAGACACATATTGAACATCAGCATTTGGTAGGGGGATTTGTTTAAACTCATGCGTAGACAAATCCAAAGAAATAATAACTCTCTTGTATTTTCTATCATTCATAAACCAGTAAAGCGCCCCGCCAATTAAGGTACCAGCTTGACCCTCAGCAACCCCACACCTGACTTCTCCAATAACTTTCCAAGTATTTGATTTCAAGGTTAAGACGTGAAAAAGTGTCCGCCTTTTACGAACATGTTTCATGAACCCTGCTATAACCTTGTAATCATCTGCACACGAATCATAACCAAAACCCCAACAAACGAGTCCCCTCATCATTGTAAAATTGCTCTTGGCAGGCTGAAAGGTGGGCGTTTGCAGTTTCCTCTCTTGTCTAGTACAAGGGTGGTAACTACTAACTCAACATCTTCAGGGGAAACCACACACCAGCCCGTTACAGGTTCCTACAATATGATAAAAGTCGCAGTACAACCAAGTGTCTTCACTCCTAATTACGTGACTACCGAACCTTCTATGTCCAAGCTCATCATTCTCACGATCAGTCTTGTAAGCATGTTTCAAGTGAGCTTTAACGAACCGAGGGCTCGATATAAGAGATCGCCATGACTTACACACGCTCTTGCATCGGATTAAGTCCTCCACGTCCAACTGTACTAGTATCTGCTCAACTACATCAAGAGCAAGCTCTGCCATTGGAATGAATACTTAGATCGATCGAATGAAAAAAGTGATGCGGCCAGTTAATAGGTTACGGCGAAGGGTATATATACGTTTCGACCCATAAAAGCCCACAAGCCCAAGCCCAAGCCCGTTTCATTCAATTTATTTTTACTTTTAGGGATAAACTTATATGATAAATTATGAAGTTTTTACCACTACTTGTATGTATACAAATTTACGTATACGTAAACGTATGTGTAAACCTGTTTACACATACCTAACGACAAGTTCAATTTTTTATTATGTATATGTAAATCATGGTTTATATCAATTAAATTTTGGTTATTTTTCTAGTTTGGTTGTGTAAATTTGATTACGTATCATAGATTCCATTACATATATGTAAATTTGATATAATAACTCACATACATGTAACAAACATACTGTTAGCAAATATCTTTCAAATTACACTTACTTATATATATGTTAATTGCTTGAATTCATAAAATATATACAAAACTAACGTGTTATCATTTTAGTAAGTTAAGTTATAATGTTATTATATACACTATGTTGATCTGATGCAAACAACTATGAATTTACCATGTTGTTTTTAATGATTATGTTGGTATTATAAATTGTAAATATACTAATATACATATATGTAATCTACAAAATTGTTAACATATATATTACAAACGAAACTAATTTACACATATGTAAATCACTTGGTTTTTCTTTGATACGGTAAATAAATGATCTTAGAAAGGCGAGTGAGATGTTGATAATACTTAGGATTTTTCAAATTTTTAAATTTTGTAGAGATAGGAGATAGAAGATGGGAGATGGAAGGCATGAGATGAGAGATGGGAGAGGAAGATGAGAGGGGAGAGAGATAAATTATAAAAAAAAAAAGTAATTAATTAACTTAATAATTAGCTGGAGAGAGAGAAAATTAGCTGGCAATTATGCCCTTTCGTCGAATTTAAACTCATTTAATTAAAATAAATATTTACATATTTTATTATTTCTAAGCACAACCATTGATCAAATTAATCAAAGATTATTATGAGTTCTGCTCGTTCTGAAAATAAATCATGTTCTGCAAAGACCCTACCTATATATATATATATTATATATAGTATTATATATATTCTATATATATATATATAATATATATAATATATAAAAGAGGGATTAAATGAAAACCACTATTTAGGAGAAAAACAATAAAACCATTACAACCAATCACATAATTTCTATTAATTATTTTTATTTTTTATTGAAAAGGATATCTAAGTAAATTTCATTTCACTATTTTAGATAACTGTATTTATTTAATTTTTAGTTTCTTATTTTAGTTTGACCAATAATTTCTCTTCTAAATATCATCATCATCGACATTCATAATCAAATCAAATTATCATCTCATTATTTGGTTGAATGGTTTAATATATAAAAACAGATGAATAACGATATTTATGTGTAGCTGCTTCAACGGACCAGAGACTGTCATGATCGGCCTGACCGATTCCGACATGGCTATAAACCGAGATTATTAGATTAGGATTAATAAGATTAGTCTTAAGTCGATTGTCAAGATACTTATCTAACAAGAGACAAGAGAAGAATACATAATTTTGAACTAGGATGAAGCTAATTGATGATGAAGGAAAGTAGAAAGCCCTCTTGAAGTTAACTGTAGACAAATATTTGAAGCGACTTATTCCAGACATTTAATCTGTTCTTAGATGAGTACATATACGTAACACTAAGCGTTACTAACCCTTGTTTTTACTCATAACCATGAAACATTTTACTGGATTGACTACTCTTATCCATCTAGGAAAAAATAACGGATCAGGGTTCATAATTTTTAAACAAACTAGGCACAAGATACGTAACTCGTAGTTATGTTGATGTTCAATTGGTTCTTTGACGAGTTACACTGTTACGTATACGTAATAGTGTGTGTCACGTATACGTAACAGTGTGTGTGTTACGTATACGTAACAGTGTGTGTTATGTATACGTAACAGTAAGTGTTACGTATGTGTAGGCTTTTGTACTTAGAAACATAGACATTAACTAGTTCGATTCTTTTGTTTTCATGTTTGGATCTTAATTCTTCTTTGTTTTAACGCTTTATTCATCATGTGATTATTGTATTTGGTTTTTGCATATCCGTAATCTTTATGTTTATATATGTATGTAACACTACGGGGTACATATATGGAACTCACACAAATATATATGCTATGTTTCTTAGACATCATGTTCTGGAAATTTATAATCCTATAATCTTTTATTTTCGTTACTACTCCTATGATTCTTGCTAAAGAGGAGAAAATGGTGGATTGGGTTCTTGAGTTGAAACAAACTATGATATATGAGAGAGATGTGAGAGATTTGTAGGATTCTAATATGTTTCCAACAACAAAAAAGAAAATTATTACTTCCTATAATACCCCTAAAAGCTACAAGTAAATCCTTAAATACCTATTAATTACAATTTACCATTTTAAATCTCAACCATAGATCAAAATTTTAATTATAACATGGGTTTTATTGGAACCCTCCCCTATATATATACTGTAACATTCTGGGATGAATTTAAGTATTTTTAAGTCTTTTATTTTTAAATGGTATGTTTTCATGAGGGTCCTAGAGACTCTCGGTAACTTTAAGAACAATCAGTTCGGTTATCGCCAAACATTTGTCCGTTTTTTTAATTTTCTTTCTATTAGGTTGCATCATTTTTTAGATGAAAATCTTGTGGATAAACACCCAAGAATGAGTATTTTCTAAGAAATCACATATGGGTGAGGCCATTGGTTTTGGACTTCATTAAAAAAACGTATTATATATGTTGTTTCACAGCAAAATAGTTTTTTACTTAACTATTAAATGTCGCGGTATAATATATATATATATATAATATATAAAATTCTAAAAGTTATAATGTTACAAAAGAATAAACTAAAATTATTAATTAAATAAATTTTAAATTAATTGTACATTATCTTTATTATAATTATTATTTTTTACTTGCGAACACATATTTTTCTACTCTACACCTACTCTACTCTAATTATAATTTATTGATTTTGTTTATTAAGTTTTAAAATATCATATATCTTTCGTTATTTCAATATATTCATATCTTCAACTTTCATCCTTTAATATTTCTTATTTTTTTTTTTGCTTTTTACACAAAAATGAGTTCGGGTGGTAATGAAAGTCCGCCCATTCCCGACCCGGTTCACCATTTATAGATATTGTGAATATGGGGTTAAAAGAATTGATGGATGGTGATGTCGACAAAGGATATGTTGAAGTGATGGAGGCTCATGCAGAGCTGCTCACAAAGGGTTGGTCACACATATCAAACGACTATATTGTCCGGAACTCCCAAAAGAACAATGACTTTTGGCGGATGATCCACGCATACTTTGAACAAGATAGCAATGTGGTGAGATCTGTGGATACCAAAAGAACAATGACTTTTGGCGGATGATCCACTTAATAATTGAAACCAAAATGCGTGAATATGTTTATATTAAGCGGAAAGATGCTCAAGCCCGTGAAAAAGAGATCGCACTACATGAGAGAGTCCGCAATTATTATTTTTTTTTGTTATATTCACCCTTACCATCAAATTTCAAACATGTAACTTTTAATTCAGCCTCTTATCATCTTACAACGGATTTAGCAATCATATGCCTAGAATAGTGGAATTATGCTTTGCCTGGTTTCATATATAGTATGGAATGAGACATCTATGTCTTCGGCTCTAAACAATCTTGTTTTCTGAACTCAAGAATGTATTGAATAAACAAAACCACAACACCACAAAGCAAGGGATCATTACAACTTTCACCCCTTTCTGCTGTATCATGAGTGGATGTAATGTGAAGTGATTTTCAAAGTGTATTTGTTTTCAATTCCATCATGTTATATGCTTCCATTTCTTTGTTATCAACATTTGCATATACCAAAACACCATTAAAAAAAATCACACATTTTCTAAAGTGGTTTAACATGAAAGATCTATTATTAGATCAAACACTTGACTACACTTAACACCAATCAATATTGTCAACATTATTGTACACTCATTAGTATTGATGATCACTACCAACTGAACGAGACAAGATTTGGTGAGCGTTGCCATATTACTAAGACGAGATATGACGATCACTATTATATTATTATATAAGTGAGATCAGAAGTCACGATCACTACTATGGCAGATTATAATCCAACACCACAAATGAGACCAATGCCATGTTTGGTACATCCGAACATGAGTGACAATTGAATGACAAGAACTTGTACACTGAACTCCCACAAATGTAGCATCAATTCCTGAAACCAAATATGGCAGATTATCCAACACCGCGAAGGCAAAACAAAATCTCTCTCCAGAAATAAACCATAGGAAGTTACAATACCATGTATAACAAGATTCCTTGTAGAAATAAACACACTAAAATAACTCTTAACAACAAAAAAAAAAATACACATGCAAGGCTTGCTTACTTTTTCAGGAAGAAGTCAAGAGTCGTTTGATCCCGGTTTTCTGCTCTGAAGTGAGTCTTGTAGGGAACTTGATGTTGAATTTGACCCTTAAGTTGCCCTTTTTGGTGGGTTCTTTTGGTATAGGCATCCCTTCACCTTTAACTACTTCTTCATAAGTGGGACTGATTACAGAGGTAATGGGAATTGTTAGGCTTCTGCCATCAAGTGTCGTGATCTGGGCGGTGTAGCCGGTTAGAGCTTCGGCTAGTGATATCTTTTGGGTGAAGACAAGATCATTGCCATCCCTCTTAAAACTGTGTGTGGTTTCTCATCGATAATGAAACAAGATCTGAAGGAATTACACCTCGTTGTTCGTTTCCTTTTTCTGGGAATGTTATTTTTGTACCCTTTTTCCACCCGGGTTTGATCTCTATTGTGAGAATTTCTTCCACTGTTGTTGGTCTCCTGCAGTCACGATTACAAAAGTATTATGAAACATTCATGAGATTTAAACAACTGTTTCTTCCATTGTCATATTCAATTACCGCTTTCATCAGTCAAGTGATTACGGAGGGTAGTTTCAATCGATATGTAAAGGATATTGGTATATTTGGTTACACTCGTTTGCCATGATATGTAGTAGCAGCAATTTTGACACGCACTTATGAATGGATTGATCTGGACCTGTTTTTGCTTTTTATTACAAAGCGGGTCTATTAAAATAAATAGTTTGCCTAACAGTCATGACCCGCATTTATGTTAGGCCTCTTTAAGATGAAAACTCATGTTTGGTGATATTTCCCATCAGTCATGTTCAAGTCTGCCTAACAGGACCAGATCATCATGTACAACAACGGAGCATTAGCTAAGTGATTGAATATTGTTAATAGTTAGGATAGCATGTTTATAACCATA
This sequence comes from Flaveria sonorensis, assembly GCA_025506505.1. Taxonomy (NCBI): domain Eukaryota; kingdom Viridiplantae; phylum Streptophyta; class Magnoliopsida; order Asterales; family Asteraceae; genus Flaveria; species Flaveria sonorensis. Next base: position 59,313,124 of record CM046434.1, on the reverse strand, counting down.
GCTAATCAAACTAAAAACAAATAAAGTACAACGAGACTAATTAAAGAAATACAATAGCATGATTGTGCATGTATAATCGTGTGTTTATATAATAGCATGATTGTGCCTAATTGTCTCCATGTCCTCATCATGGTGTGGTATTGATCCGTCTTTTAGAAGTTTGTATTTTTAGACACTTTCGGTTTGTGCAGCATGATTGTGTGTCATATCTATAGCACGTATTCTCTTACTGTAAAAGATGGTGGATGTGTGTTTGGATAATGGTGCGTATGTAGCATTATGCTCGCTAACTAGAAAGTAGCTAAGATCAAGACCTTAAATATCAAAAATCAATTACCATATACACTCAAGAAAGAAAAAAGCAGCCAACTTAATATTCCACACACTGAAAGCTGAGTATATCATCAACAAAATCACATTTTACATACCCAAAACCCAAGATAACGTGTTAATAAGTGATGCCCACAGCATGTTATGTTACATTTATTGTCCATCCAACTCAATTTCTCTATAAGCAAAAAAAAATGCTGTGTAAACGGGTGATTTGTACAAAAATAGAAAAACTCAAGTAAAAATGCAGGTTATTAGACTTTATATGTAATAAAGCAAAAGGTTGCAACTCCATATGCAGTATGCAATTAAGAATAAGAAAGAGAACATCTTCAAATATTCTTTTTGCTTAGTAAAGAGCAACTACATGAACAACATGAGCCAATATTAAAAAGGGAATTGGGATAGAAAGAACATCAATATTAATAAAATAAATTAAGCTAAAATAAACAAGCAAAATCCATGTCTTGTAAACAGATAAAAAAAGGTGTGTGGGCAGTGACGGTCAGTTTATCTTCTATTCTTCTTAAGTACTTGGGGATTTTAACCGAAGTATGAAAAAGTCAAAGAAAGAAGTTGTAGGGTAAGTAAATACTTGAAATAAAGTTTTTTGCATCAATACTCACACAACAATGGAAGAGCATCTATGTAATTTCGAAGCAAACAAGCGATAGTCTATAAAGCTTTTGAAGACATTAAAAAAGGTAACTAGACCATAATACTGACATCCGCTCAATTCAAATACCCTATTTAATATCCGATAGCTGATATATACTCAATGTCTCAATTTGCATGGGGAGCAAGTTAGAATATTAGTATTTCATAGACGGGGGGCTAGTTCTAAAGTATGGTCAAGATTCAAGACTTCATAAAATAGCACTATACTTTCTCTTAATTCTTAATTTGATCAGTGGATTTTAATATTGTTTCAAAAACCACCGAATGAATGTAATTGTTCAATGTAAACTTTGACCAGGAAACCTACAAAATTCCTTACATGCCTAAATGGTTTTTATAACAGTTCCTATAAGCATAGTTTTAAAAAACGGTTGAGGCGTGCGCCTCGAGAAGCGCCTCGAGGCGAGGCGCCCAGAAAACGAGTATAAGGCGGCGCCTCAGGGGGTTATTTTGTATGTGCGCCTCATAGGGCTGAGGCGGTAAGAAAAGTTGCGCCTCAGGGGCACCTCAGGGGGGTTTTAATGTTTGTTTTTGATGTTTTAGACTCTTTGTGTCAGTTTCAAACATTCCATGTCTTTTAATGTGTGTTTTTGATGTTTTTGATGAATCCAATGATGAAATTAGTCTGTATTTTATTTTTATAAGATATATAATTTTTATATTTATTTTTAATTCCGGCTCGAGCTTATGCCTCGGTTCGCCTCGAGGCTAACGCCTCATGAGGCGAAGGGAAAACGCCTAAAGGCTCGATTCCATACTTTTAAACCTTGCCTATAAGTGATGGGTTTTATAGTGATTTTGAAGTTGAATGGTGTTTAAGCCCGTCTTTGGAAGCTTCACAAATTAACAACTTTCAAAGTCTAGTGACCAATTAGAATAGGTGAAAGCGTGTTGCTATTTATTGCAAGGCCTTACAAAATAAGAAAAGTAAATTGAATATCAACTTACTTTTGTTATTGACCTATGGCATTACTTTATGGTGATGAGATATGCTATATTTGTAAGTATTTTGCAACTTTCATCCTATCTAATTCAGCATATCCTCCTAAGTCAGCTGTAATTTATTGCAAATCCTCCTAAGATTGCAGCAAAAAAGCTATTATTCAGCATGAAGATCCTATATTCCTATGTTGAAGTTGAACGTAGACTGAGGTTTCACAAATTCCATGGTTCCAAGAACACTAGAAGTAAAACTGACCACCGAAAACATACATACTATGACATATCATATGCAGATAGTTGAGGTGAAAACTAATTACTTTAAACAATTTGCCTAATATGTCAAGAAACATGTAACCGAATGCATTCAATGCACAAACAACTTCAAAACAATATGAATATCAATCAAAGATCACAACCAAACCTTACCCAGTAGCATCAGTGCATCCCTCGAGATCTTCATCTTCTTCGTCGTCCCCTTATACAGATCCTCCAAGCTACACGGCAATGTCCGCTCAATCGCAGCCGCCTTCCTAGGCGGCATACTCGTCGACCCTTCACCACCACCAGCTCCTCTAAACTGAGAAAATATATCACCCCAAACATGCTCCTCGGAAACTGCCCACCACGAGACCCTCCCATATCCCCCATCCCTCCAAACGGGCTAGAGAACCCGAAAAACTCCGAGAATATTCGTCCGCATTGCGAGGATTGAACCTAAACGTCGTCGAACCACCGTCAGTTGACATACCGGAGAACCCACCGGCACCCGGTGGTGGGACCTGCCCCTTCAAACCCTCCTCACCGTACTGATCATAAATTGCCCTCTTTTGCGGATCACTCAAAACCTAAATCAAACCAAAACCCTAACCAAATCAATCAATCAATCCCAACAACTTAATAAATCTCATAAAGAAACAAAACCCAAGTATCAAATCGCAAATTCAGGGATATAACAATCAATCTTTAACACATGTATACAGATGCATACATCGATTCATTCATACGCACACCCGATCTGATACCAATCGATCAAGAATCAAAGATTTGACACAAAATTGAAACTTTTGAGATCAACATTTGAGAATTGACATACATCGTAGGCTTCGGAGATGGTTTTGAATTTGGCTTCAGCGTCTTTTTTGTTGTTAGGGTTCTTATCAGGGTGCCATTTCATGGCGAGTTTTCGATAGGCTTTCTTCAAGTCATCGTCTTTAGCGTTGCGATCGACCTGTAGAACCTTGTAGTAATCAACACCCATGGTAACTCTGAGGTGTAGCTATGGTGGATTGATTGTTGAGTTTTATGGGTGTTGTGCTGTGTGAGGTGTTTATCAAGAAACTTCTGTCGATGTAATGCGGCAGTGAAGTGAACGATGGGTGAGGCAACAAATGTGGTGGATTTGGGCTGTCAAGATTCAGGGCCCATTGTTCTTGTTGATTCGGGTTTAAACCGAACCGGCGTGATTCAGATACTATAGTCGGTTTAAGATTATATGTGATTTGATTTACGGTTTGGTTTTGACACTTGGATAGGTTAACGTAACGATTTATAGCTTAAAAAGTTGAATGCATTTTAGGCTTTCCAGTTTTTTTTTTTTCATTCTAAAATTTACAATTGTATCTGTGTTATTACGGTTCGGCCTTATATTGATTATGATTAAACAAAAAAATGGTGATCTCAATTAAAGCATTCTCCTTCATTTTGAAGTCTTTTTCTTGTCTTAGTTGAAATGTGCAAATACGTTGTCAGTTCGTTTCTCATATCATTCAGAAATTAGAAAACGTCTCTCTTGAAATACCTTTGTTCCTCTCTTCGTGAGGATTCTAGTGGACTTTATCCAACAAAAGAAATGTTAGAATTATTCAAGTTTGAAACTATGCTATTAATGTATGAGGTTGAAGGTGAATGTGGTATTTTATTTATGAATAAAGTTTTGAATATTGAAAATACTTCATAAATGTTTCATGATAATGTTTGATGAAAGTTGTGATGCATGTAACGCTTTAAAAGCTTTTACAAAATTTAAAGGTTGCATGTCTAAAACGGATGAAGTATTTATGACAAAAAGTTCTCAAGTTCCAATTAATAATGGTAACATGTAGACATGACATCTTGCATTTTGCATATAAAAACACATGAAATTTAAGCCTGTTAGGGAAAAAACAAAAATATATAGACAAAAAAAAAAAAGAAGCCTGAATATATCTTTATATCTTTATATGCTTAATAAAGAGGAAGAGAATTAAAGAAGACGTTGTATTCAGAGAAAGTGTATGAGAACATCTTTTGTACTAAAAATAAAGTCGTGTATTTTTCTTTTGCTTTTAAGATGTTTATGCTTGTAAGTTTACCATAAAATAAAACATTTTATATTTTCTTATAAATCATTTGAATGTTTTTCTTTTAGATACATCTCCTCGTTAAAAAGAAAATTCTTCAACTCCTAACCATCACTTTCTATCTTACACCAGATGTAGGAAACGAAATCAAGTCATGTTTGATCAGAAGATTATTGGTGTGACACGATGACGTATATAAATGAGCAAAAGAGGATTTACCTTAGTTTTTTTAGGTTTGGTCCGAAACAACTTAGTAAAAAGATTGTTGGTGTGAAGCGATGATCGAAATAGAAGAAAGATATGGAAGTTTGTTAGACCTTTATTTTTTTAGTTTTGGAATATTTAAATATTTGATGCTCCTAGTTTAATAAGGAAATCTTCATATATAACTTTTAATGTGTGCTTGGGAGTTAAAAATAGACATTTGAAACACTACATACAATACAACTAATTTTATAGTTCACATATAATTGATATTTGTGATTTATGGTTACCGTTAAAAGACACATAAGCTCTAATCAAGTTAGAGTGTTACAAGAAACGAGATTTTTACAAACACACATACTATCATAGTGCAAGCCGGTTCATTGGAGCTTAAGGTGCATTGTCCATTTTATATGAGTCTGTTGTCATCAATTAAATTCTGTTACGATGTTAAATTGTCCGTTTTCTTGACTTTTACTTCTGATCAAACATTTTTAATAAATTGAGTAATTAACTTTCAGCTGCTAATCTAAACAACCAGTTTACTAATCAATATTAATCAATAGGACAAAGTACCAGATTAAATTCATGATCCAATAATTTTTTATAATTTTTATATAAATTTAATTATCAACTCTTTTATTCATACGATATTGTACCTTATTGTTTTGTGCTTGTACATTCAACCTTTTAATGCACAAAGTACAAGTATATATTACATACGCTTCATATTTTCAATTAAGCCCCTACAAATTATGTCTTCACTCCTTCAAGCTTACTATATTTATACTTTATATCCTTTACTTATTTACTTTAATGTTTTTCTTTTATAAAAGAGTAAATTATTATTTTGGTTCTTGTGGTTGGTTATTTTAACCATTTGAGTCTAAAAATGAATTTTCTAACAAATCAAGCTCTATGGTTTTTATTCTATAACTCTTTCAGTCCAATACATTAACAGAGTTAGATTTTTCAGTTAGTTTCTAATAAAATGACCAAAATACCCTTGAACTGAGATGATTATTTTTAATAACCTCATGGACCAAAAACGTAATTTTCTCTTTATTAAAAACTAACTGAAAAATCTAACTCTGTTAATGTATTGGACTGAAAGAGTTATAGAATACAATCATAAGGCTTGATTTGTTAGAAAATTCATTTTTAGACTCAAATAGTTAAAATGACTAAAACACAGGAACAAAAATAGTAATTTACTCTTTATAAAAATAAAACTTAATGTTTTATAAAATTTCAAATATATCATCGTGACGTGCTTATTTTTATCTACGACGCGATGTAAATTTTATTTAGAACGGAATTATATGTCATAATGTACAAGTCATCAATGCATAAATGTACAAGTCATCATAGGATTATCAAGGTTTCGATTTGGATAAATTTCTTTGCTTATTATCCTTCAACTTTTAGAGAATGATATTTTGAAAAATTCAAATTATATGTGCATTTTTTTTATCAATAGTTTTAATTGTTTTTTTTCCGTCATGACGTGACTATGTAAACAACATTTTGACGTTATATTTCTTAATAGTATATATACTTCCAAATATTGTCAATGGTCTCGCCGCAACGCACGTTTTTGTGACGTTTAATTTTTTATAAAAAGTTTCTAGTGTTTACAAGGACGTATAGATTTCATTTTTCTTACCTCAACGTGCGGTTTTGTGACAATGTCTAGATGTTAGTCTTTCACGGTTTGCACTCCCGCCGCAACGCGAGGGTCTTAAAACTAGTTTTTTATAATTTTAAATTAACATTGCTAATGTATGTGTGGTGTACGCATTCAGGTAACTGGGTAACACATCCAAAGATGTTAAAACATAATAGAGCCTCGATAAGGTTAGGAGTTAAAGTTTGTTTCATTGGACCTTGTACAAGTCAAAGTTCATTGTCTATTGTATATTGGATTAACATATATTTAAAAAATTGTACATCATTTTATGAATCAAAATGGTTGTAAAGTTTTGTGAATGTAAACCCTTTAATAAGACTTCTGCTATAGTATATTTATGGAAAACCTTGAGACTATGTTCAAGTGAACAATGAAACTGCTATCGTATTACATTAAAGAATTTAAAATACACCGGCGTTATCCTTTGACTCGTTTGAGATAAAATCTATATTGAGCCCCGAGGTTACAACTTCCCTTTAAGTCGCAAACAAGCAACATGAGATTGATTGCGTTACCAGTAATCTTTGCAAGAACACCACCATTTCTGAAGCAATGAAAGCGGTTCCTATCCCTTACTACAATCTCCCTATCAACAATCTGTGAAATCAGCTTCAAAGCATGACAATCTCACAACACGAAGATTCTTCATGACCCTAATCGGCCACCCATTTGCAGTACTGATCAAACCAAACACGACAGCTAACTTTTCACTGTGTCGAAATAAAAACTTAACTTTTTCGCTCTCTTCTATGTCAAGAAGAACTACAGAAGTGTTGGGTACATACCCTCTCAACCTCATTTGTTTCAATAACTTCTCCCATCGTTCTTGTATTGCTTCGGTTTGAGGGTGAGTCTCGTCTCCAGCTACAAACTCATGGACGACACCATCTACAGAAATTGAACTCGACCTGGTGTTTTCTCTTCACCCTTCCCTTTCACTCTCTTTCGCATCAGTCGTCTTCCCACTCTTAGCACAGCATGCTTATATGTGATACACACACATATAGATCCATAAGTGAATCAACTCAAGACAAAGTATGTGATCTAGCCTAGAGGGATCGCAACGCTCTTGTACCCACCCGAGCCTCCCCACACGCCCCACTTTGGCTGCAACATATATGCTTCTTTATGAACTCGTGGTCGCTTCTTTAAGCAACCCAGCCCTGCTCAAGAGATCACCATAAGCAACATGCTCAATCACCATGTGCTCGATTTGGGGAACTATGCCATAATCTCTTCTCATGCTGGTAAAATACTCACGACCCTCGTTCACCATCCCCATGTGGCTGCAAGCATGTAGAGTCCTATAAACGTGACCCCGTTAGGTTTGATTTGTGACTGAATCATCTTGGAAAGAACAATAAAGCTTCCTCGCCTTTTCCATTGACGGCTAACCCCTGGATCATAGCAGACCACGATACAACCGTTCGCTCCTCCATCTCCTCAAATACCTACAAGCGGCTTCCACACATCCACATTGATGTACATATCTAACAAAGTGTTGCAAACACGAACGTTTCCTTTAATCCACTTCGGTTTGAAACTCATGAATCTTTTTTCCCTAAATCAAGTGCGCAAAGATCTGCACAAGCTGCAAGAACAGCCACCACAGTAACCTCGTTAGGCCGCACATTCTCCTCTTCCATCTTACTAAAAAGCTCAACCGCTTCTTTTGGTCTCCCACCCTGAACAAACCCCATGATCATCGATGTCCACGACCTCACATTTCTTACAGGCATCGTCGAAAACAACCCATACGCCTCGTCAAGATCTCCCCTTTTCACCAAATGCTTAATCATGATGTTCCATGTAACCACATCTCGGTCAAGCATTTTATCAAACACTTGGTGTGCATTCTCAATCTCCCCACAAACCACATACAATGCACCAAACTGTTCTGCAAATACAAATTGGATTGAAACCCATGTTTCTGAATCAACCCATGAACAATCCTCCCACTTACACCATCCGAAAGCTTCGTACAAGCTTTAAGAACGAAAGAAAACGTATAATCATCTACACAAACACCATATTCACACAATCGATTGAACAAACGAACAGCATCATGAGGCGATTCACCTTCAGCTAAATCTTTCAAACAAGAATTCCATACAGCAATTTCGTGATTGCTGTAGAAATGAATGATCTTTCTTGCGTATGGGAAGGTGGGAGTGAGGGCGCAAACGGAGGCACGTGGGGAAGATGGAGTACATCCGGTGGTGTGTTGGTTTTAATGATTCGGGCGTGAATTTGTTTGAGCTCAAATGGTGATTTGAAGGTGTAAAGAAGGTGTTTTTTCGAGGGTTTGTGATGTGGGTTTTTGAGGATTTGATTTGTGGTTTGTGCGAATAGGTGATGAAGTTGAGGTGAGTGTATATTGAGACATTTGAGCTTCTGTTTGGAGTTTGACTCATCACAAGTGATTGGGGACTGATACTTCCATTAATATTCTCTGCAAATCTTTCTTTTGAAAATTGTTTTTTGGCGTGAATATCTAATACACGTTAAAATTATAATTAACACCTTAAATTTTTATACGTGTCGTATAGTTTCATACGTGACGTATAGGGGGTCACATAGCCTATACACGGCGTATAACCCCCCTGACAGCCCTCTGATTTTTCCTCGTAGTCAGTGTTAAAATTTGTTATACGCGTCATATAGCCCTATATGTGTCGTATAAGGGGTCGTATAGGTCTATATGGGCGTATAACCTATGACAGCCCCCTAAATTTTCCTCGTTTTCAGTGTTTCGACCCTATACGTCGCGTATGATGCTATACTAGGCGTATAGGAATGTCGATTTATAATATGGGTGTCTCTATATTAGGACCCTTGTTTTTAGAAGGTGATATCATGTTGGGAATAGAAGGATAATATAATACCAATGATTCTCAGCCCAACTGGTTAAGGTGAGGTACCCATGACATGTAAATATATAAGGTTATGAGTTCAGGTCTCACTCTGAGCAAAATACTTTGAGTTGAGCCTGTGGTTTTTTTCAGCAATATTTTCCTCCTGAGTAGGTTGGGGGTGCGGTCCTGTAGGAAACAGATAGGTGGGCCCGATCGGTTTGTACCCGACCCGTTTATACTTTAAATATTTAGGATTTATTGTTATATTTTTTACTTATTTTTATGCAAATAATTCTTATAGATTGTAATGACAAATATGATATAGTGATAAAGTGTCTTGAATCTTTTTTTCTTTTATGTAAAAAAACATTGCACCGGTTATATTTATCAGAAGTCGTTTATGGTATGCGGTATTGTACCATTAAATCCCCACACAACTTAAACAAACATTTTTATTATTACTATTTATTTTTTGATACTCATTTCCTTATACTAAAAATATGAAAGTAGCATATAATAGAGATGTACAAAAACTGTTTTTTTAACCGGAACGAACAAACTAACCGGAATCGGAACTAGTACTAAAACCGTTTAACAAGAACCAATTAACGGGATTAAACCCGAACCACCAGCTCGAAAACGATATAACCTGAACCGAACTCGACAAAACCTGAAACCGAACCAAACCGATCCGATCACTTCTCTATCCAAAAACTTGTTTCTAAACCGAACCTGTTCCACGTGTATAACTGTAAAATGTGAGTGGTGAAGTCAAAGATGTTACAGGTTGCATACTAAATGGGACTATATTTGGCACAAATCTTCTGCCATGTGGACTGTGATTGTAAACATTCAAGCTGCAAAAAACTTCTTCTTAGATGTCTTTTTTTCCCTCCGATTAACTGTTTTCTTGTTGCGTAGAACATGACATATACATACGTATTGGTAATATGAGCGTCAAATCATCTAATCCGCGCCATGATAATCGCAACAAGCTAATCTACATGTTTATGGTAGAATCTTGTTGTTCTAATTCAATACTTAAAGAGTGAAGGCCTTTGTTTGTTGTAGGTGTTTCCTTTTTAAGGAAGAATATGCTAGCAATATATTCCTTTGTATACATGTTTAAGGTTTTATGCACTTGAAAGACCATAATGTTTCATTGACCATTGTATTGGTGACTGATTTTGCATTGTCTTGATACTAAAATATACAAAGATATTTTTGAACGATGCTATGTCATGTTTATCATGATTTATGCTCCTTTAGTTTTGACCATTATCATATATTCATTTTGGTGTTTGGTTTGTGTACTGTAGAAGTAGCTCTTTTTTACTTGATAGGATATAAATAAATTGAGGGACACAAAATGGAGTCATTAGTGATGTAAAATGGGTGGTTTGGATAACGGGTCAATATGCATCCTGTCAAACAGTGATTTATTATATATAGTGCAAGTCAAACTGGTCACGTGAGTTTGACACTCATAGTTTCTTATCTCTTCTAAAATCTTATGAATAATTAATATGTTTACAAAATCTATACTTTATAAAATAATGAAGTAATCAACTTCTAAATTAAAACGTATTATTTCTTGTCTTAATTTGCAGGCGCTTATCCAACTTGAAATGTTGAAGCGTCGTGGCAAGGGACCGCTCAAGAAGGGTCAAGGAAAGCGAGCTGCCAAACGTAATAATAGAGACTACTTAAAGCTGTTGTGTTTGAATAATTCATTTGCTATTGCAATGAATCCTGGCTACCAATGAAGTTTAGAGTAAGAGAATATGAAGATGCCTCAATTATTCAGACACATAACATGGTTGTTTACCATCATTTTCTACTCCTTGTTTGGTTTCTTGATCGGCTAACACATTATCCTTGTATATGTTGGTTTTTAATACAATTCATCATTGGGTGAGTCGAGATACAATGTTCACAGTATGATACGCTACTAATGATAGTAACACCCGACCAATAGGCACATGCTGGTCGCATCCCTCCTTTTAGCAAAGATATGACAAACGAAATAAGCCAATCCAAACCAAGCGATTTGTTTGGTTAGGCTGGGTGGGTGGATCTCCATAACTGGTTATAAGTTGATTACATGTATTAAATGGTAAAGACAAACAAAGGTTTGATCAAAGCTCTTAAATATAAACCAAATCGAACCATTTTGATTGGTTCGGTTTGAAACACAGAATCCTATTTGAAAAGTTACAGACCGACTATTGGGGCATTTCCTTAAAGAGTCTAATGTCACGGGTGTCCGAACAACCATAGAAATAAACCTATGCTAGCACACAAGTATCATTAATTAATTAATGTCGTTACTGAAGGCTTTTAGCCCAATGGTATCAATGTATTTAATAGATGTCTCTTCCTATAAGATTGAGGTTTTAAGTCTCATAATAAACAAATGGGTAAAAAAACGGTTAAACTTTAACTAATGATGTTCGTAATGGATTTTGCTAATGATGACCATATGAAAAGTGTATGTTAGTTATATTTTTAGACGTTAATTATTATAATTTTATAGTATATTTTGGCATGTATTTTGCATTCTTTGCATGCATTTTTCGTTTATTTCATATAATATTGTTTGTGGGATGGAATCTACTTTGGTGTGTTTTGATTGATTTTGTAGGTTCATGTGATCGGGAGATAAGAAAAAATCTTAAGAAATATTATTAAAAAGAATCCTGAATTTTAAAGAGTGCAGTAAAATTACTAAAAATTTGAGATTTTTTTAGTTTTGTGAAATGCTTATCATTTAATCCTTATAGAATAATTTAAAGTCACGGCCTACAAAAACTGATGAATTGTTGGAGGAAGAGAGTATACATAGAATCTAAAAAAGAAAAAAAATCTGGAAGGAGAATCAAGGCACCTTGGTGGACGAGCACATCAGAAGTATTTGGAATGTTTGTGATTTCTCCTTATTTTGAAGATATTTCAATTATTTTAGTTTTGATTCTAAGTTTCCTTTTGTTTGACTAACCTAGTCGTCTGTCCGCTAGGGCACTTTTAGTTTCAGCATTAAGGTTTATTTTTTTGATTTGATTGGAACTTATGTGAAACGTTTATGATTGTTTTTGTTGTTTAATGGTTTGTTTGTTTGATTCTTGATCTTAACCCTATGTATTAGATTGTTAATAAAATTGGTCACTTTAGTAATTTCTTTAATAAAGTTCTTCAAGTTTTAAAACCCTAATCAAGTTTTGATTTTTGATATAAGGAACAATTAACTGTTTGAGCTTATCTATAAATTCATTCTTGTTATAGAATCATACAATCTAGTTAAACATACCAAACGACGGTGTGTTTTAATTATAATTGATACTTCTATCGTTACAACTTGCACGCTAAGATCCGAACAACGTGAACTTAAAGTAGCGTGTTGGCTCTAATAAATGAATTGCGCTGGATTAGACATTACATAGAGTGGATACCCGAACGGCGTGATGTATAGTATCGATACAAATTATTAATTAAAAAGGATCATTGCACCGTAACCGTTAATAATCGTAAGCCGAATCGAATCAGAAATTATCTTAGTGTTGGAATTCGTTTTCATATTTGATTTTACTTCACAGTTTAATTAACGTTTTAGTAATTCCTTTTCACAATTAAAAATACAAAAAAATGTCAAGTTTCATTTTTCTTGCAGAACCTTAATGCGGCCACGTGGAATTTCCTTTACAGTTTTGACAAGCTTGTCAGCTTGCTGGAATTTTTGTTTACTTTTTGAAATTTACTTTTATTTTAGTTTTAAGTAAAACCACCACCTTAATTAATCCATAACCAATCAAAGTATTAAATATTTTTTGTATTAAAATAATTGACACATATCCCTGAAACATAATCCTACTTATATTCATACTATTCTTGGTATACGCATGGTAAGTTCACATTTTTATTATTTATTTGTTGTATTCGACACTAAACAGTATAACAAATCTTTATTGAATAAAATATCCAAATAACTAAATATCTCAAAATATTTATAATAAATGGATTTGTCATGATATACATTGGAAGGTTGTATGGTGAACAATAAAAAAAATAAGGCAAACAATTCATTAATTTTGTTTTAAGGTCTTGGTTAATTGGATAATTTGATAAGTTATAGGTTTACATTTGGTATGCAACAAGTTTAGTAATTTCACATTGGCTGTTGATATGGGATATGTTGGACTCATAAAAAAAATACCGGCTTTAAATATCATCAACGTGATTCAAAGGCATGGTTGTAGATAAAAGAAAATTTTAAACTTTATGTGTTTGAATGCGAGCAATATTAAGATGATTTATTACTAAGTTCTCAGTCAGATACTTTTTTATGGTTTTTTACATATTATATGTACTACACGTTGTTTTTATAGATTATTGAATGTTATAAAAGACATATCAATGCTTGTCATGTAATAAAACATTTGAAAAAGTTAATAAATCGTAGATTAAGAAATAACAAAGACAAAGATAAAAGAACAAAAAAGTAATAAGTTATGATTCTCAAATA